>PVJH01042201.1:0-14458 GCA_004026705.1 Nesogale talazaci
TACAGCTGTTGATGAATTTAATACTAACAAGAGGCTCTCAGGGCCACCGAATGTCTTTGCTCAACCAGATTAACGAATGTCTTTGCTCAACCAGATTAAGAAGACCCTTCAATTGCTCTTCTGCTGAGGTTCTTCATGCAGAGATGATGGGTAGAGAGGGGGACTGGTGATAAGGCAACATTTGCTTGTATTTCCTACACAAATCAAAGGAAATAAATCTCTCCTTACAGTACCTGCAGCCTCTGTGCTACACACACTCCCCCATACCCTGGCTTTCCTGCTACTTCTGTTCAGCTCCAGAGTTTGGAATTCAATCCAGGAAGAGGCATGACAAACACTATTTATCATTTCCATGGAGACCAAGACTTGCAGTGGAACCAGGACTCCATGCTCGAAATGCCAACACAGCCTGACCCACTTTTCCACACTCCTACAAAGACAAATTAAGTTTGTTTGGGTCCTACCACAGCTGAGGGAGAGGCACGAGCTCCTCTTTGCTCGATGAGTGCTTTGAAGAGAAACACGTCATGAAAGCATGGACGATGCCACATAACTAGTGTGAGAAGTCATACCCGTAATGTTTCAGCAGAAAGGCTCATAAACTCAAAAACACACTCACTGCCACCAACTTAGTTCTGACTCATAGCAGCCCAATAGGACAGAGTAGAACCATGTTTCGTGTGGAGCATTTAACAATCAACATCGGACACTTCCCAGACTCCACGCTTGGGACGGTTTTTCCAACGTTATATTTTTTTTTGGGGGGGGGGCATCACTGCCCTCTGGTGGTGGGAGTAGGAGGCCCAGCCTTTGCTCCTGTGGAGCTGCTGCTGGAATTGAACCTCCATCCCAGTGGGCCGCAGTCCTGCGCACAACCACTACGCCACCAGGACTCAGCCCCAAACTTTATCTTGTACCACTTTTCTTCACATTATTTGAGGGTATGGGCATTTACTTTCTTTGAACACACCTAGTTCATGCCTGCTCCAAGGGGATTTGTGCTTAGTACCCCCTGCTTATAATTCTTACCCTAAAGTTTTGAATGGCTGGTTCCTTTACAGCTCAAATGCCTCCTCCTCAGAGCAGCCTATCTTGAGGGGCGACTCCATCTACAGTGGACTTCCTACTTGCAGGCAATCATTACCACATCCCCCTATCTTTTCCTTTATGATATTTAACAGGAGCTGAAATATAACTTGTGTTTCAATGTTGATTAGTTGTCTGCCATGCGACTGAAAACTCTGATGGACCTGGGCCCTGTCTGTTGTTTCCCGTGGTGTCCAGCGCTGTTAGCAGAGATGGGGCCTTACCCGCTGGAAGCACAGATGTATCGTGCATGATTAAAAGAACGGGCTCTCTTTCATGGCCTCTACTTCACTGTGAGGAGCCCTGGTGGTGTAGTGATTATGCACTGGGCTGCGATCTGCAAGGTGGGCAGTTCGAAACCACCAGTGGAAAGACTGGGCTTTCTCCTCCTGTAAGGAGTTACAGTCTTGAAAACCCACAGGAGGTCACTAGGAGTCAGCATTGTTCCGATGGCAGTGAGTACTGTATTGTTGGGGCACTCTGCTAAACAGTTCATCTGCCTTCTTCTGACATCAGTCCCTTTGTCGGTAAGCTGATTTCTGGAGCCATGAAAATAAAACATAACACTGCTTCCAGACCCTTTGCTGGCCTGACCTTGTGTGCAAACTACAGGAGACAGGAGTTGACATCCTGCCTTGTAAAGGAGCCTGGCTTACATGCCGGGTCACTATCTGTAGCCACTCTACAAGAAGAGGAGGCCTCTGCTGCTGTCAAAGACGCATCGCCTCAGAAGCCCAAGGAGGCCCTTTCTTTCTGTCCTCCTGAGTTGCCAGTGGCAGTGAGTTGGGTTGAGTTCACATGGTGCCACCGGGGGTGGCACTTCCTAGACCAAAGTTCCATAGGTCAGTGGGCAATGTGTGCCCGGAGGTGAAGCTTGGGAGGCAGGAAGGGAATGAAAAAAGGACAGAAGAGAAATGGTAAGCAGGGAGGAAGTGGGAGGAAGGCTTTCCTAGTGTGAAGACTGCAATCAATGCCACAAAACAAACTAGGTCTGAGTTGTCAAAGGAGACAAAAAATTAGCCCCGGGAATTCCTAAATCACAATACAAGTTTGAAAACAGAACAAACGTCACTGCAAAGGAAAGCGAGGGGAGGAGGGAGATAGGAAGAAAACTATTTGACTTTCTATGGACCATTTACAGAGAATAAACCTAATTAGAGAGCCTAAGCCAAAAGAAAGGGCTATCTAGAATTGCACATGGCATAAAAGCCTTGCCAGTTAATTTTGCTTCTAATTGTGATGGGGTGAGAATGTAGATTGCTGCCATCCCATCTGTAGTTCGTCAATACTTCCACAGGACGGGGATGATGAACACTCAAGATGAAGCAGGACAGGCTGAAATTAGACTTAAGCGCCAGACCGACTGCTGATGGACACTTTCTTCTTCCTGAGTTGACGCATAACAAGACAAACACCTAACATTTGAGGACAATCCTGCTGGGCTTGCAGGCAGGGTGTTGGCTGAGCTGATTTAAAGCCACAGGTGTGGGAGCATCTCTGCAACGACCTGTCTGCAGACTTCACTTGATCTTCCTCATGACAGGGTGCCCGCTGGGAGCTCACATTTATTTGGACAGTTCTACAGAAGGTCTAAGTGCCATTGTACCTCGCCCACAACTCTCAGGAGTCCGCTTTCTGTGTCTAACAGTCTCTAGAAATCAATTTCATTTTGTCGACTGCTGTAATTCAATAAGCATGTAGTGGACACCCACTGTGTGCCCCCAACTTTCTAATACATATTCTAAAAAAAAAAAAAAAAGGACCATGGTATAGCACTCTGTATTCACACAATATTCAAATGCTATTGGGTATATGGCCCCCAATACCATCTGGCCGATGCCCACTCAGTGCCACCAAAGAACATTACATAGTAAGGACACAGTAGGGACACAATGAATATTTTAACATAGACTCCCACCAAATTCTACAAAATCAAGGTAGAGGGCCACCCAAGTTCTGCAGGAGCTCAATCTTCCTTGGAACTAGATGTTCTGAAAGCAGAAAGCTGCTAAGCTACCCCAGGATGGCCCTTCCTTGAAACAGGCTCCCTACTTACCGGGAAGCCACCAACCACTAAAACAAGACCAGGAGATCAAAATGTCTAAAAGGTCCAGCTTCCTCTAGGTCTGCTTATCCAGGACCTCCACTCATCTCCACCAAGAGAAGTCTCCATTTCTCCAGCAAATACTAGACAAGGACTGTGGGCACAGTTCTTCCGTGACACACATAAGGTCCCCATGAGTACAATGGACTTCGTAGCAATTGGGTTCCATTACGTTTCATGACAGCTAATGTTGTGAACACTAGGCCCCATTCAAGGAGCATGCAATCAAGGGGAAGGATCAGATGTGGAATTAATTAACCCCCTGTGATAAGTGCTAGTGAATAACCTGTGCCCTCCCTACTGGTCACTGGAGCCAGGGAGTGGTCCAAGGCAATAGACCCAGCACAGGAGACTTTGCTCACTCGGCTTCTTCCCTGTGTAGGATGGGGGCAAACCGCTTCTCTTTGAGCTTCGTTTTTTATGCCTGAGTAGTATATTTCCCACAAAGATGTGACAGGATAAATCAAAACTCCCGTGCGTTTCTCAGACAAGCAGCGTCCTAGACAGGACTCAAATTTACATTGGATCCAGAGCCCACAGCCCACAGCCCACAGTATGCCTGAGCTGTGGCCAATTAAGCATCACTGGCGCCCCCTCTGGCCGGGCCACACCCGAGGCATCAGAAGGTCACTAGGCAGTAGTCATGAAAGTGGCAAACTAAACAGTCTAACCGAGGGGTGTGCAGGCAACTGCAATAGCAACATCCACGCATGCTTTCCTGGTCGAAGTCCTCTCCTAACCTCGCCGGAGACCACACCAACGCCTACTCCCTCCCTGACCCCGATGAACTCAAACCCAGCTCTGACTTAATTTTCGGATAGAGATTGGACTAAAGCAGGAGGAAAATGGATCGTTCCATTAAAATCATGGAAAGTTTAAAATAAAGAGGACGGTAAGAGGTCAGCCAAGATAGGTATTAACCTACTTTAAATGACCTACAGGAGGCAGAACCCCAGGGCCTCTCTTTAGAGTGGTCTCCGCTTGCCAGGAGGAAGTTCTTCCTTGGTGTTAAAATAAGCAGCAGCGTGGCTGAACCCCGGTGGCGTAGTGGTTGTGCGCGGAACTGCGGCCCACTGGGTTGGAAGTTCAAATCCACCAGCAAGGCTGAGCCTCCTACTCCCACCACCAGAGGGCAGTGATGCCCCCCCCCAAAAAAAATAAGCAGCAGTGGTGGTACTGTACACACTCCATATCCTTTCTTCTACTGCATCTTCCCCAGCTCATTAACCATAGCCCTCTCCTACTCCTATCAACCATTCTCCAGGTGAAATGATTATCATCCGTCAAACCTGTGTTTGAAGGGATGAACCATTTCCCCTATGGCATCACTACCAATTCTTTGTTTAATCTAGGCTCTTAAATTTCAAGTGACAGAGAAGCCCTTAGTTAATGATGAGGTCAGTGCACCTTTGGACAACTCAAGATAGTTTTAAACTCAAGGTATTTTCGGAGGCTTTGCACCCAAGGTCCGACTTCCACCAGCTTGGAGAGAGAACAGACTTCAGTACTCTTTCACATAATTTACCGAGTCTTGTGCCCTCCAGTCTTTTTTTCCACGCTGTGCCTAGGGGTCCCTCAGCCACAGGGCCTTATTCCCCTTTGGTTGAATTCCAATCCCACTGCATCCCCTTCCACCCCCCAAGCCCCATCTGCCTTAAACTATGCAGCCCCCAAGTGCTTGTCATCCTGCAAAGTGAGTGGACAAGCTCAAAATAGAGCAGAATCAGCACCCCAGGCACATCGGGGTTCAAACAAATCTTTTAGGAGTTGTTTCCTGAACCCAGGAAGTGTGGAATTAGTCATACTTCTAAGTCTGGCTACAGCGCTTCAACCACAGCCTAAAGGCCAGGGAGAGTATATGCAGATGTAACAAAGTTACGCAAATCTCTCTGCAAAGATCACACCCACTCACAACTTGCCTCCGCCAAACCGGAGTTGGTGGGGGTCAGGGTAGGGTAAAGGAAGAAGAACCCACAATTCTGAACATTTACACAAACAAGTGTGGGCATAAACTAGAGCCCTGGGACTTCTAGAGAAGTCAAGCCTTTAGCAAATATTGGCCCTTTGTTCCTTGGTCCCCTCGTGCCTGGCTTACAGACAGAGATGGTATCCAGTGAATCAAGAGCAGCATTATGAATTTCCAAGCTCTTTCAGAAAACTGAATCCAGCCGTGTATTGTCATAACCCAGCTACAGAAGGGAGGATGTGTGTATATACACGTGTACATAATGAAGCTGCTTGTACTTAACGAGCAGTTTGAGGAGACTGATTCTAAGGTGGTCGTAAGTGATCACGGCTACCGAGTAGATTCCATGACCCCAGACAGGGTCTCTGAGGCTAACAATCTGTTTCCCATGGAGCAGCTTGTGATTCTGAACCTCTGACCTTGCAGTTACAAGTCCAAGGCTTACCCGAGAGTGCCACCAGGGCTCAATCAACGAACTGTGACTCATGGGCCAAATTTGGCGCTGCAGCGCTTAGCTTCCTTTCCACTCTGGGGAACACACACACACAGGGTGGGGGTGGGGGTGGGGGTCGCAATGAGTCAGCCTTGACTCCATGGCAGTGAGCTAGTGAGTGAGGATAGGGAGAAGGGTTGTCCCACCAGCAGGGGAGATTTGAAGGATGAGGGAAACAAAGAGGAAGAGGTTGCTTTTTCTGGATGTGATGATGTAAACTCCTGTTCTTTCATTCTCTCCACGGCGAGTGGCTTGCCAATCACTTAAAACATCTAAAAAGGCAACGAGACTGGAGAGTTCCCCACTCATCACCCACTCCCAATCTTCACTGGGTAGTCTCCCTGTGGCCTTCACAGTGTCTGTCAGCTGCCACGGACGGGCGGTTCCTAAACACCCCTTTTCTCAAGCATAAGCACAGTCCCTTCATCTAAGGCTCGCTCTGTTCTGCATGCCATTCCTACCTTGCCTAACCTGTGGAATTTTAGCTCAGGCCAAAGCCAGAATATGGTCCCCATTCAGGGATCAGTTGGGGAAAGGGGAGGGAGGCAGGAGAAGGAGAGCGGAGATAGCCACGGGAAGGAGCAGGGCTTGTTAGCCATCACCGTAGGTAAAGAGGCAAAGGGCCCTCTGGCCAGCCCTGCCTGGTCTCTTGGCTGAGTACCCAGGAAGAGAGAGATTCCAGTCCTCCTCCACCCTTCTAGTTTCCTAAATCAGGCAAATAGCTAACAATGCAAGGAGGTGTGTGGGGGAGTGCAACCCAGCCACTGGGTAGCTATTTTCTCAAAATACATGGCAAATCTCTAACCCAAATGCCAGCAAAACTAAGGAATAAACAAAACCTTTTATTTTACAGAGGCAGGGAGCTATCAACTTCCACTCTTATTCCTTCCCTCTTCCCTAATCCCGTCCATCAGTCCATCAGGCTTGCTCCTGCAGCTCTGGGTGTCCCTATTGAAGAGAGTGGTTGGACAGTAGCCTCTGATTCTCTCTCTGTCCCTCCCTTTCTAACCACTGCTCTGGTCCGTCACCTCCTCCCCACCAGGGGCATGCCAGAGCTAGGCTGGGGTGCTGGGGACAGGAGCACATGGCCAGTCAAGACCTCCCCAGAGGCCAGTTCTCCCTCTGTGACATGACGCACCACTAATTCACCCCCCCCCTCCCCCACTGCCGTCCTTTCTCCAACTCTTGCTGGCCAAGGGGACCCCATCCAGTTTCGGTCCCTCCCTCCGCCTCCACTCCACCCTCTCTGGCCCCGGAGTGCTTCTGACCCGCGCTGCAGCAGACATAGAGAAAGGAGGAGGGAGCGGGGAGAAGACGGACGCGGCCAGAATGTGGCATCTCTGTAGCAGGAAGTCAGGCTGGCTGTTCTGGGTCCCTCACAGAGAACAGAAGCAAACAACATGGACTCCGGATTGGAGAGGTTGGTGTTCCTGGCGGCTCAGAGCAGCGCGTGCCAGCTGGAGAGGCGCGAGCAGAAAGACAGGTCCTCCTTACAGCCCCGCCGGGGAGGGGCCCGGCCTTGCCCCTGGACATAATGACCCCTTCCACAAAATCCCCCAGAAGACAGACAGACTGACTGACTGACACGCGCGCACGCACACACAAGCGCCAGCACGAGCGAGCACTAACCTGGAAGCCATTAGGAACGGTAGCAGAGAGCAGTGCGGAGAGGAACTCATTCATTCATGCATTGGGCAGGGCGGGGCGGGGGCGGGGAGGGGGCCCTGGAGGTTGGAGGGCACTCACCTCCACCACCATCTTAAATCCCTGTCTCTAACAGGGGGAGGGAGTGGGGCCCGCGTGCGCCTAGACTGAAGGAGCTTCCTTTCTCCCCGGCCTCGCACAGCCCTGGAATGTTAAGCATGACTCCCCTTTCTTTTCTCTTCTCCCACCTCCCTCTGCGGCTGTGATCTGCGGCGGCCACGCAGCTGCACGGCAGTCGCCCTGGCCCCGGCCCTGGCTCCCTCTCTTTCTTTCTCCCTCATGTACAGCTGTTCTCCGGCTCAGGCATGCTGCACACCCAGGCGCACAGGCGCACAGGCACGCGCGCACGCGCGCGCGCCACGCAGGTTTACATAATGCAACTCTGGTGCAGTCAGCGTGCCACCTCTCAATTATTCATGCCAGCTCGGGGGGCAGGGCCACTGGGGCTGCGGACAGGACTTCGTCTTCGTTTCCAAATGTGACAAGACACAAGCCGACGCTCGCTGGAGATTTCCCTCCCTTGGCTGCGATTCCCCGGGTATTGCCTATAAGGCGACTGAGGAGGTGGCACTCAACAAGCACCCCGCTCTGAGGAGGGCCTAGCATCTTAGAGAGGATGGCAGCTGCTCTCACTGCCTCTCAGGAGCCGAGGAAGGACGCATTGGGGACCCAACTCTGCACGTGGAGGGGAGCCTCAGGAGGGCATCTCCAGATTTTGTCGGACACGCACCAAGGAAGCATACCACATTCCCCCCTAGCCCTTCAATGCACCTCTTCCACCCCTACCCCACTCTCATGACCCCAGCTCTAGCTTACAAATCTGACTAGACCACAGCATGGACACTGATAAAGATAAGAGTTCTTGACACACGGAATCCGTAGGAGGAACATGGGGGAAGAGGGACAAACAACAGAAACATGGGTGAAGCGTGACAGCAGATGGTGTAAAATATGAAAATAAAGTTATAAATGATCAAGAGTTCATGAGGATGGGAGGGTATGGGAGGGAGGAGGTGGAAAGAGAGGAGCTGGTACCAAGGGTTCAAGTAGAAAGAAAATAGTTTGGAAATGATGATGGCAATATACCTACAAATGTGCTTGATACAAATCATGTATGGACTGTTAAAAAAGCTGTAAGAGCCCCCCAATAAAATGATTTATTTAAAAAAAAAAAAAAGACTTCCAGATGGGAAAAGGACACACAAGTGACAAAGCAGGGTCATCTGAGTCTTCCAACTCTAAGACTCACCTCTTCAAATTGCTTGTTCTCTGTCCACTGAGCAGCATGGAGTACTGGGACTAAAATGTATAGGCCCCCCACCCCACCCCGGTCTTTGGCAAAGGGTACTAGATCTAGCAATAATACTATTAATACTGTTCATTAACTAGCGAGGCACTCTCCTCACACAGATGCATTTGCACCCCAAAGCGAGCATTGACTGTACTTCTGGTTATTGACCCTTTCTAACCAATAAAGATGTGGAGTCCAGAAAGGCAGGAGATCTCCCAGCAGGAAGTGGGTAGGCTGGGACTCCAGAGAACCCAACTGGAAATCCCATAAGGAACTGCCTATGAGGAGCCCTGGTGGTGTGCTTAACCATTATGGGCTACTAATCCCAAGATCAGCAGTTCAAAATGACCAGTCTCTACTTGAGAAAAAGAGGAGACTTTCTACTCCTATAAAGCACTCCTGTTTCAGATACCCACAAGGGCAGTTCTGCCCTACCTTACAGGTTCACTGTAACTTGAAATAGATTCGGTGGCAAAGAGTTTGTGGGGGCTTATTGCTGGCACCCTAACTAAGTGGGCTGTGAATCCTAGAAAAATCAGGGTGTTTGGAGGAGAGAAACTGGGGGAGCCCAAACCTGGACCCAAACAAACAATAGCAGCAAACAAGAATGATAATGTTCAGCTCAAGGCAGCTGAGATCTAACCATCTTAGGATCCTGTTACATTCTGATTCAGTGGCTTGGAGGCCTACTGGTTACGCACTTGGTGATCTTTTGGTTAGCAATTCAAGCTCAAGAGTGGTTCCTCGGGAGTGATGATTTGCTTCCATCAAGATCTCAGCAGAGGAAACCCAGCAGGGTGGGTCTGCTGGAACCACTGTTGGTTGGAGTTCAACTAATAAGCAGAATAGGGCTGAGTCCCTGGTAGTGCAAATGATTAAGCACTCCTACCCAAGACTCGGCCATTGGAACCTCCGCAGAAGTTTCATGGAAGCCAGGCCTGGCCAACTCTTGAAAAGACACAACCCGATATTGTGTTACAGAGTTAGCCTACAGTGATTCAATATCTCTAAACAGTGCTTTAAAAAATAAGTACTGACCTTACAGAGGGGTCGCAGGGAGACTAGCCAGTCAAGGTACAGTGTAGCAGCAATAAAATATGCAACTTTCCTGTAGTTCTTCCCTCCCCCACCCCACTATCATGATCCCAATTCTACCTTACAAATCCAGCTAGACCAGGTGATCTATACTGGTACAGGTAGGAATCGGAAACATTGGGGAATCCAGGACAGATAGTCCCTTCAAGACCAGCGGTGAGAGTGATGGCACTGGGATGGTGGAGGGAAGGTTGGGTAGAAAGGGGGAACCAATTGCAAGGATCTCCATATAACCTCCTCCCTGGAGTACGGACAACAGGGAAGTGGATGAAGGCACACATCGGACAGTGTACATGATGACAAAATAATGATAATTTGTAAATTATCAAGGGATCATGAGGAAGGAAGAGTGGGGAGGGCAGGGAAATATGGGGAGCTGATACCAAGGACCTAAGTAGAAAGAGGATATTGGCAACAAATGTACAAATGTGGCCTGCATACAATAGATGTATGTATTCATTGTGATAAGAGTTGTATGAGCCCCCAATAAGATGGTTTTTAAAAAAATAAGTACCGATAAAATGATTAACTTTTAAAGCCAAAATTAAAATGGTTAGCTAAAAGATATTAGTACCAAGGACTAATCAATATCAACAGAAGCTCTTTATGCCCCAGGGAGATGACTGATAGGACTATCATAAATTAGCAAGGAGGTCTCTAAAGGGAGACCTAGAGACAGATCTAAGTATAGGTTTTGGACTTGCACTAAATCCCAGATCCAATTTAAGAACAACCTGTTCTTACATCATGGCCCTGTTGGATACTCATCCTCAGGAAAGGAATACAGAAGATATGGGTGCTTTAGCAACGCGTTGAAGAAATTAGACGGTGTCTGGCTATCAGATAAAGTAGAATCTGGGGTCTTAAAGTCATGTTTCCAAACAAGCAGCCATCCATCTAAGTGAGGTGCCAACTAGGTCCACATTGAAGAAGCACAGCATCTTCAGTGATCAAAGGATTGTAAACTCATATAATCCAAAGCCAAAGAAGGAACAGTACCAGAGCTTGCACTGTGAGATTCTGGTTTGTAGAAGGCTATGGATGACAGCGGGAGTCCAAGATACATTTGTAGGATCTACATAGGAAATAAGTGTCTGGTGATTTTCCTCTAGGAATAATTGAGGAATTGGGAGAAACTGATTGATTATGGAAGATCAAAATGATAAACCTGACTTGAACAGTTAAAACCTTGACAGTTGATCCCTGCTCTGATGCACTTTGGGTCTGTTTCTCAACATTTTCTGTGTTTTTGTTCCCATTGGGGGGTTATCTCAGATGCATTTTGTCATTGGAGGGGACCCTTTGGAATGTTTGTTCTTTTGTTTTTCAGTCTGTGAAACCCAGGGTTGATGAACCTACAGAGACGGCAAGTAGAATAAGGGTTTCTCGTGTGTGTGTGTGTGTGTGTGTGTGTGTGTATAAAAAGGAGCTGGTGGCAAGTAGTTCAAGAAGGAAGAAAATACTTTAAACTGATTGCACAATACTTCTTAATATGACTGAACTATGGAACGATATGATATTTGTATTAGCTCCAGATGAAATGGGTGGCGCTTTTTTTTGAAGGGGGGGGGGGAGGCAAAACCTTGAGAACTTCATGTGCCACAATTCTACTCTGCATGCATCCACTTGAACAACAACAGGGTAGGGCCCAAGAGTCTGCCTTTCTAAAAATCTCCCAGGTAATGTCCATGTTTGCTGCTTCCTGCACCATCCTGAGTAGCAAAGTGTCAGCAGCATTATTGGTTCTCTTTGGAAATTCCTCAAGCACAGAGATACATCTGCTGCAGCTGCACAAGATCGCTTGCTGGAAGTGAATGATGTCACCTGTATCCTGCTCACCAGACCTGCGCGGAGAGCTAATGCTTCTTGGGCATCTGTTGGCCTCATTCTGGCAGCACCAAACACTGCAGGTTCAGCAGGAAAGATATTTCCAATTGCTTTTGTCTGCATCTCGTTGCTCTAACAGTAGTCCCACTGCACCTAGGAAGCATGCGAGTTTGCAATGTCTTGTCCCACTTCAGTTAACTAGAGGAATCCCAGTTCTAAAAGTAATCTGGCAATGAATGCCCACATTCTATCTTGTCTGCCTTCTGAAATGCCTGCCTCACCAGTCAACCTGCATCCTCTTCTCTGTTAACCACTGCCATCCAGTTGACTCTGACTCACAGTCACACAACATTGGATTTCTAAAGCTTTGCAAATCTTTACAAAGGAGATAGCCTCATCTTTCTCCTGCAGAGTGGGTGGTGTGTTTGAACTGCTAACCTTGTGGCTAGTGGTCCAACACTTACTCAGTCAGGGTTCCCTTCTCTGTTACTGCAAGCAAAGATCTTGAACTTTGGAATCAGATCGGGATTCAAAGCTGAGATTTGCTACTTTCTGGCTCTGTGTCCTTGGGTGGTCAATCACCCACCCTCGTCTCAGATGAAGTTTCTTCACCAAATAGGCACACATACCTATTTCCTCTCTTAAACAAGGGAAAAGATGATAAAATCAAAAAAGCATGTGAAAGAACCAAAAAAAAGTTGGCTACCATTCCCCTTATTAATAATAGCAAACAATTCAGAACTTAACTCAGTTTTATCTCCTGATGAAGATTTCAGGCTCTTCTTTTCACATCCCTCCGGCACATGGAAATAGTGTGCCTAGCTCAGGTGTTTATTAAGTATCATCAAAATAAAAAATAAAAAAAAAAAAGGACTGAGCCCCGGTCGCGCAGTGGTTGTGCACGGGGATGGAGGTTCAATTCCCGCTCACAGGAGCAAAGGCTGGGCCTCCTACACCCACCACCAGGGCAGTGATGCCTAAAAAAATTTTTTTAAATAAATAAATATCATCACTCCGAGTGTCTTGTCCTCCATGAACAGTACAAAGAACTTGGTGGACTCAAACAGACTGGTCCAAGCTTCCACATGCTTTTGCTAAGTGTCGCTGGAAAACACATGATCACTTTGGGGGCACTTTATTTCTTCTACCACACAATGCGAACATAAAGTTCTTTTTTATCTACAGAAGCTCCTGACTACTCTCACTCATAGTGCTCCCTTTGGTATCAGTCGAATGGCTGACTTTCTGAAGACAGGTCTTCTGAGGGCAGACTTGAACCTCCATCTTTTGGATAGCAGCTAGTGAGTTCATGGCTGAGAGTGATCAATCAAAAACCCTAATTCACTACATCAAGTCCATTCTAACTGGCAGAATAAAAGTGTCCCTTTGGCTTTTTGAGATTTTAAATATTTATTGAAGTAAACAACTTCATTTTTCTGCCACAGAACAGCTGGGAGTTTGAACTGTAAGTAAGTAAGTTAACCTTCTTACTTACTACTGGTTTTGTGACCTTTGAAAAACTAACCTAAGTTGTAGATCCTTAGTCTTAAAATGTTATAAAATACTTTTTGCTTTCTTATTTTAGTGGGCTATGAAGATTAAATGAAACAAATAAAAAATGTGCTTATCACTGCATCTGACATAATGAACCTACTCAATAAATAAAAACTATTATTACTATAGCTAATGATAAAAGGACAGACCAGTTGTTGACAAACACAATAAAAGTTGTCTCTGGTGGTGAGACGGGTCTGTAGAAATCTTTCATGAAGTCTGGATCTATGAAAGCCTCCCTTCATGGAAACTTAGGGTACATTCACCGAACATTCTTTATGTATTCTCCCTGGGTTAGATCTCATTAATCTGAAAGTTACACAACAAAGAAATCAGAATCTGGATTCGCTTATAGTACCAAATAAGCCTTTCTCTCATGAGTAAAAGTGCCTTACCTGAGCGACATAAAATTAAATTCATTCAAACAGCAAAAGAATATTATGTGCAAAGTAGTTTACTAAGCCCTTGATATGAATTTTCTAGTTCAATATTATGAACATTAAGAAATGGTTATAAGGGCTGAGCCCTGGTGGCGTAAGTGGTTGAGTGTGGGGCTGCGGCCCTCAGGCTTGGCGGTTCAAATCCAGCGGCGGCTCTCAGGAGCAGCACTGAGTAGCGCCCACGACCACCAGAGGCAGTGATGCCCACCAAAAAAAAAAAAAAGAAATGGTTACATTTTGTTCTCAGCTGCCCCTTCCCCCCAGAAGAATTTGCTTCAGAGGGCAGCACTCAAGCCTTAAGGCTGATATCCCTGCCCGGAGCGGTCAATCCACAGAGAACAGGACTGAACCTACAGCTCAGGGAGAGGGACATGTTTGAACAGAGAATATGGGAGCAAAGGAAGGGGGAAGAAGAGAGAGTGGAGCACATCCTGGCCCACCAAGCCTTGAGGGCCATATCCTTGCTCAGAGCAGCCAATCCACAGAGAAGACCACACGGCCTGCCCCACTATGAAACATGACATCCCTCACTGACCCATAGACCTACTGGAGAAAGTGTGAGAACTGAGCCAGATCTGACCCCAAGACACTGAGGCAAAACAGTAAGGGGGTGCAACAGAACAGCAAGGGGGGCAGAGCAAAGAAGTCCTGAGAGAGTACCAAAAATACACTTTGGGACCAGGGCATGGCACCCCATCCGACTCAACTGGAAAAAACTTCTAAAGGTCAAAAACAGACCTTGAACTATTTACAAGCGTTTCTCTTTTTTTCTTTCCTGTCATTGCTTCTTTACTATTGTTTTGTTTTCTTTTGATGCTTTGCTTAGCTCTATCTTGGTTTTGTGCATGTTATTATTTCCACAGGTGGATAAACAATCTGGAGGAGAAAAGAACATGAG
>PVJH01042202.1:0-14451 GCA_004026705.1 Nesogale talazaci
AAAAAAGGTAATGTAGGAAGAATGTTTTCCAGATATTTTTGTTTTAGTCACCTGCTCTGAAGTAGAGTCCAATTTACAGTGACCTTATATATCTGGTTCAACCCCATCCACCACTCGAGATGAGAAAGGTGAGCCCACTCATTGCTCCACGAACAGAGAGCCTCATCTTTCTCTCGCAGAGTGTGTGGTGGATTTGAATCATTGACTTCGTGATCAGCTGCCCAACCCTTACTTACCCAATGGCACCACCAGATCTCCTTCAAAGAAGAAGAGGGTTCATAATTTGAATGGGACAATAAATCCTGGAATTGTAAAAGCAACTCCTCTATCTCAGTTGAATGCTTGTTTATGGATCATTAGCCACTTAACAAGAACAATTTGGAGAAGGCAAATTCAAAGCTTTTAGCAGTAAGGACAAATGACTGGATGAAGATCAATCATAAATGAAAGAGACCCTCTTAGTCATTATCATTCATTGGGAAAAATAAATTCGATTTGTAAAGTTATTAGTTTAGTTTACTTATTTTAGTGTAACCATAAGGTGATCTGTCATTAATATCATATTTTTGTTGTTGTTATCTTGATTTACAATCTAAAAACAGGAAAATGTTTCTACCAAATAGGTCCAGAATCTGGCATCATGTCCTCCCCTTTACCATGTAACCATCACTCAGTGGTTTTAATTGTCTTGATTTCAATTGGGAAAGTATGATCATTGTATAAGAATCAAGATTTTTTTTTTATAACCAAGCCTTTTCCATTGAACTTTCAGCAACATTTCTGCAATCTAAACATTGTTTCTCCATTATCTTTTCTATGATTCTTCCTTGTGGGGTTCTTTCCCCCATGTCTTGCATTGTCTTTTCTGTGCCAGGACTGTCCTGAGAGAGATGGAAATTACGCTAAATCATTGTTCTGAGGATTGAATGCATCATACCACTCCAAAGAAAATGTAATACCCGATCATGTGTGCTCATTTTTTCCCTCGCTTTTCTCTCTTTCTACTCTATAGCTCTCACTTCCTGACATATTGACCCTGTCATGGGAGCCCTTCTCTGAATAGGACAACAGCATCCTCAAAAGAAGACCAGTTGGAGATGTAAGTGTATGTTGGGAGAGTGAGGAAAGAGCAAGAAGAAGGGAGAAGCTGAAAAGAGGACCAAGGAGGACGTTGGTGGAGTAGACTTGAAGGAGAGAGAGAGGTAGTGGCTGGATCATAGGCACACATCTGGGTTTCACTGGCCCACTGATTTGCCTGCTCTAGCTGTTGGCACCACTACTTAGAAAATGATAGAGGAGTCCTATATGAATCGTCTTCAGTCCTTTTGTGATTTTTATAGCCTGGTCTTCATTGTCTTGACTCCTGGGGAGGGTGGATCTTCTTTAAGATTGAGAAGGCACATATTTGTAATGATGGTGAGGTGAGAAGATTTGAATTTTACCCCATAATCCCTAAATATGAGGAATGCCACATTTCTTTAGTTGTCAGATTGAAATTTATTATGGCAAGTTATTTGTTTCTTTGTGCATATTTGGTTTAAAAAATTAGAAGTGAGAAAGAACATTTGAAATGTGAATGTCTCTGGCCCTCATAAGCTGGCCTGGCATTCACAGAGAGGTCATGCTGCTCTCCTTTGAGATGTAAGCAATTGCATACAATGTAAATCTCATCCAAGATTACTGGATGATCAATTAGATAAAAGTTTCTCTGATAAAATGAGACAAAGCAAGAATAACACAATTTTGCCCAAGCACAGACAAAAACAAGATTACTCTTTGGTCTTTTGACCAAAACAAGTGACAACTGTTTATTTACTGATCACAAATTTATCTTTAATGGATTCACCCTTTCCACTATGATTTCTTGACATTGCCAATCATAAAATTGCTTCTAATTTTTGAGACCATCCAATCTATAGCAAACTCTGGCTTCTTTAGAAATTCCTTCCCTCCAACCAAATAACCCTCCCCAAACTCAAATCATATAATAGATTCTTTTTTAATGCCCTTTTATTCAGACACATACAGTCCCCCATGGTGTGTGTTCCTTCCTGAAATAAGCCACACATCCAATTTGTACTTACCTTCTTAAACAAAAGTTGCTTTCCTGTTAACCTTTGGCTGAAGAGCATTGTCAGAATTATGGTAAAAGGTGATTAAGTGAAAATTTCAATAGATCATGAACATTGTCTAATGAGTCTTCTTAGAGATTCTCTGGCTTATTAGGAGAACAGACTTTGCACCATCCAGTAACCAATCATTGAACCTGATAAGGCAATTAATATCATTATTATTTGGGGGGGGGCATCACTGCCCTCTGGTGGTGGGACTAGGAGGCCCAGCCTTGCTCCTGCAGAGATGCTGCTGGATTTGAACCTCCAACCCAGTGGGCCACAGTCCCGCGCAAACCCATTATTTCTATAGAAAACTTAACACCAAAAGTCTGGATCTATTGTCCTGGAGGATTTCAATCAGTGTTGTTAGTCTTATCTCAGGATTACTTTTTCCTTCCTCAGTATACCCATCAATATAAGGCTGAATCTACTCAATGACATTGAGAGTATAAAATCTTTTCAGAATTCCCTTTTGAATTGCCTCTGACATACTGATTGGGCTCTCACAAATAATCATTTTCTATTTGTATGTGAATGATCTGTTTTTTTTCCCCCTTCTTCACATTTGGATCTGATACTTTGAATGTTTGGAGAATACAATGGAATGCAAACAACAGCGGCTTCTGAGGTGGACATTCTCCAGCAGTGGGTTTTGTGTTCGTGGGCCTCAGCAGGACTTGTGGGTAAGCGTGCAGGGTGACGTGGAGCTAGAGCAGAAGGGGGAGGGGAGGGCAATAAAGCAGAGCAGGCTCCTTTTCAAGTTACTGAGATTCTCCCTCCTGCATGACCATTGTGTCCAGCTCTCGGCCGTAGCTCCAGGAAAATGATCGAATGTCTCAGAGGCACACTTGGACTTTTCTTGTCTGCTGTGAATAACATAGGACCGTATCAAATATACACCCACATTAACACATCTGGGACAAAGTGCTGGGGTTATGGAAAATAGTTATAACATTGATGAGCCTCTTGCTATGATCTCTGACCCAAAGCAATGAGATCTTGACTAGGTTGCAAATGAGGCAACTTTAAGCTTTATCCCCCAATGAAAGACACCAACCCTGGTTTTCATAATAAGTAAAACAAAAATAGAAAAGTACCTTGAGTTTTCTGCATAAGATGTCTGGATGCACACGCAGAAAGGATAACTGTAAAGCATGCAACAACATTCCGAATGGGATGATTTAAGAAATGCTTTAACTCTTGAGGTAGTAAATCCAAATGAACATTAAGAACAAAGGATCAGAAAAAGGAGGATTCATGGCCCCTGGTTTTACACTTAGCTTTCCTATGAGTGGCGAGCTTTCAAGTAGGTGTCTGTAAGTGGAGTTTATCTTAAAATTTCAGGGTTCTATTTGTCACCTGGGTGCCTACAGCATATCTTGGACAAAGATCTAGAAAGTATAGTTTCTAATTCTTTTAAAATCAGTGAAAACCTTTGTTTTGTGTTTGAAATTTTATGATGATGATGATTGTTCTTTACTTTGTCATTTTGTTAAACCATGAATTGGAACAGGCAATCTCATTATAAATCAAGGGGTGGCAATACGTGACCTTATCTAATTTGCCTGGGTCCTGGAAAAAATAGAGAACTTCCAAAACTTTGTGCTTTTATTTTTTAAAGGATGACTGTACAATTCTCCATGATATGACTGAATGATCAAACTATTGAGTTATACAATATACAAATTACTTGTGGATAAAATTTTTGGTGAAAAAGAGAATAATGATGACACTGTGGAAAAAAAATCTCATGTCATGAATGAATTTGGAGGACATTATGCTGAGTGATATATGTCCATCACAAAAGGGTAATTATTATATAAGACCACTGATTGTCATGAAAGAAAAAATTAACATAAAGGTTTTCATACAAAAAGGGGAAAAAAGGGATTAAAAGATAATGGAACTTTTCCATGTCTTTTGTGTAACTCATATTTGGGGGCCAGAGATGTGAGGGGAGGATTTCAGGCTAGATTGGGGGAGGAATTTGGGCTAGGAAACGGTAACAAAGATGGCAACTTGGTGCCCTTCAGAGTCTAGTGGAAAGACGTTAAAAGATAAACTTAGTGATGTGGTTAAGAACAAGGACTCCATGAAGACAGTCAGGGGTCATCTACCAACTCCACTACCCACTGTTTCTGTGACCTGGGAAAATCATGCCGTCTCTGTGTGGGAAGCAGGGTGCGTGTGGCTTAGCAATCATGGTACCTGGTGTGGCCGTTTAGATCCTTATTTTTATGTTCTTTAGATGTGTTAGCTTGTCTATGGCGGTGGTCGGCACGTGGCTGTGACGTTGGAAGCACTGCCGGGGGTGTTTCTACACCAGCAGGATCGCCGGTGGGTGTTGGGGGAGTATTTTCCCAGAGCTGCTGGACTAAGGTCTGCTTCAATGCTGCCAGTGCAGTCACTGGGCCACAGCAGAATGCTCCTGAGTCTGGTCCGGGGGGAGGAGGAGTGTCTCAAGCGGGAAGACCCCTCAGCATACACAGTGACAGAACAGGGGACTGGGGTTGGGGGGCGGGGGAGGCGTGTCAGCAGAGAAAGTGGCCAGTATTCAGTCCCTCTTATGCTTCCTCCCAGTTTAAACACACCATACGTTCCCTTTACTTATGAACACCTGTTTCTACCTCTTTCCAAACAGAGCATGGTACTTATCTGCTTAAGAATCACTTGTATGCTTCTGCCCCCATCTACTCTCCTCTGTCACGTACCAGATGGGCTTTATTGGTGTACAGACACGTATTCGTTAAGTAACAGTTTGCACAGCTTCAGGGCAGCTCTCCGTTCTACCAAGATGGATATGAAAGAGTCGGGACTAAAAATGTATCACAGTGTCTCCTTGACTGGTTGCTTCTTTAACGAATGCTTGTAGTTATAACTCTATCCTCCCCTCGCTGACATGGTCTGTTAAAAAAAATCAGAGCTTTAGGCGCTATTTGTGTTATATGAGAGTGGGGGTCATGCCTGTCTTTACAATCAGTGTACCCCGTCACCCATCACTCACTTCCTACCAGACACCCAAGCTCACCTTGGGATGCAGGAGAGGTGATGGGTCCCTTGCTCCACTCTGCCTTCCCCACCACCCCAAAACCATTGCCACAGAGAGTTGAGGTGGTCCGATGTGGCCTGCCACCCGCCCCTTCCAGCTGCTTGCCTTGGGCAGGGACCCTGCTTAGCCTCCACTCAGGCCACACAGGTCCATATGGATCCCTCCCCTTTTGTCCCCTTTCCACTCCACCCCTTTTGGCCCTCCTCCACCCTCCCTGGCCTGCAGACTGTGATGATCTGGATGAATGGGAGCATGCCACCCCGCAGGCAGATGGCTGCTATGCTTCCTGTGGCCCTGATGTTCCCAGGGCTTCTGATGTATCCTTTTGTGTGACCTGTGGAGGGTGCCCTGAGCCTGATTGTTACCCCACTTTGAGTCTGAACCACAAGAGGTGCCATCTGAGAATATTTTCATTTTTGAAATAGTTGTAAAATTTGGGGCAATGAGATAGTCCGTAGATGAGGGGTAAGTATTCTTTTCCATTTTTAAGAGCATACTTAAGAGAAAATGAACAGGTGTCCACTGCTTTCTGACTGAGATTAGCCTACAAGGACCGAGCAGAACTACTCTACTCACAGTGTTTCCCAGCAGCCCAGGGGTGCAGCGGTTAAAGGGCTAAGGGAAAGCAGGCAGTTCAAACCCGCCAATTGCTCCTCAAGCAAAATTGAGGCTATTGGGTTCTGCAAATATTAAACAAAAAAAAAATCCAAAAGCCATTGTCCTCGAGTCAATTCAGACTCATAACTCCACGATGGAACAGAGTGGACATGCCCTGTAGATTTTTGAGACTTAAATATGCTGATGGGAGCAGTCAGGCTCGGCTTTCTTCTTTGCAGCAGCTGGTGTCTTTAAACTGCTGATCTGGTGGTTAGTAGCCCAACATGTAGCCCCCTCAAACCCCCAAACCAAATTCTGCTGCTGAGTCAATACCAAGTGATTGTGACCCCGTAGGACGTGAGGGAATGGCCCCTGTGAGTTTCTGAGACCGTAACTCACGACACCACCCCAATTAAACAAAGCACCGCAAAGCAAAACCAACCAGTCAACCAACAAAAATCAAAAGCCCCATCTCCTGCCACCCAGTTGATTCTGACTCATAGAGCTTCTCTGTAGAGTATCTGAAGCTGTAAATCATAACTGGAAAGAAGGCTTCACCTCTCTCCCACAGAGCTGCTGGCAGGCTTGAACCAGTGACCCTGCAGCTAGCAGCCCAACACAGTCAACAGTCCCACCAGGGCTCCTACCAGGGCTCTGTCCAAGTTCCTCTGTCCCATGGCACAATTTTGCCCTGTCCTATGGGGTCACTAGGAATTGGATGGACTTGGTCTGAATGTTTTCATCTTTGAGTTAAGAGAACACAGCTCTCAAACTGCCTTAAACAACAATAACGAGAAGTCCAGGAGATTGAACTTTAAGGTTGGTCCAAAGCCCAAGCTCAAAGATGGCTGTGGTACAAAGCTGGGGTCAGGTGGTTTTCTGCTGTTTTGGCCTCCCATCCTCGGACTGTGACATCAGAAGGGTAACCAATCCCCTTGTGGTAATGGACAGTCTCCATTCCAATGCAACAAAATTCCATTTTTCTTCTTTACTTCTATAAATAGGTGAGGGGTACCATATGATGGAATTAAGATTATTTTCTTTCGTCTTTTGAGTCTGTGCAGATCATAAGCCTTTTCCTCAACCAGGGCAGTCAGCCTTGTCTTTTTCTCACTGAACAGCTGGCGGCTTTAAAAAAGTTGACCTGATGGTTTGCAGGGAATCTTTTTTTTTTTTTTTTTTTTTGCCAATGGCCACTGGGCAATGTATAACATCATCCGTGGGCATGCTGCTCAAACAGCTGACTATAATGTAATGGCTGGAACTGCTTCTCGCTGGTGAGGTGATGATGTTAGCAGTGTAATGTTAGGTTCCCCCAAACCATTCACTTACACCAGCAAAAGGTGTGAGGCACGTGCCTTATGTCTTGTGGTTGTCAAGGTGATTCTGGTACCTGTGGCCCTGTGTGTAGAACTGCCCCCATCAGATTTTAAGGCTGTGATTCTTTGGAAGAAGACCATTAACACTTGTCTTTTGAGGTAACTATGAAGGGGACCCGACAACCTTTCAGCTAGTAATTCAATGCTGGACCATTTGTGCTGCCCAGGGAGTCCACCTTCTAAGACGTTCACTGTCAGAATGCGATCTCGTGGTTGTTCCCGATCTGTGTTTCTCCTGGAAATGATACTTCTCACTCTAGGCAAGTTAGAGATCCATAGAGGAAGTCTTTGATTAGTGTAATGACACACTGGCAGATATTATAAGAAATATAATAAAACGATATTTACAAATACTATTGTGTTGTATTTCAGAATAGTACACATACACCCAAGATAATTCCTCACAGTAGAAATGGTTTCATCTATCCACACAATTTCAAATGTCCTCCAACCCTCAGACCATTTTCATGATAAATCTTATAGTTTTTTTTAAATATATCTGATGAATATTTTATAGTAAAAGTACCTAGAGCTTGACAGAAGAGTGTTTTTTTATGGAGAGGAAAGATTGTTGGTGGGTGCTATTGGGTTGCTTCTGACTCACAGGGGACCCCCTCCCCCCCCTTGAGAACAAAGATCCCTTAGCCCAGTGCCAACCTCATGGTAACTGTATGTGAGCCTACTGTTGCCGCTACTGTGGCAGAAGTGGAGGGAAAATAATACAACAAAGTAGAAAGAAAAAGTTATGATACAGTAGCTCGTGGCAGACAAATTCTTGTTCCAAGAGCAATTAAAAATCCGGATAAGATGAAAACAATAATAACATTTGCTTGCAGGCATTGGAGAGCTGTTGAGATAATTGGAATTTGAAGGGCTACCATCCCAGAGATAAAGTGACAGCCAAGAGATGAGCTGCCATTCTGCATGTTACCAATAACCACCGAGCATGTACTGATTTGGATCTTCAAGGTAAGAGGCTGAGGATCTGGAAAGAGAAGCTGTCCTGAGAAGCAGACAAGTCAGCAGTTTTTTGCAATTTCATCAGGCAAAAGAGGTGAAAATTGGACGCCAGACTAGAAAAACAATTAGGAAATAGGAGATCAAGATCCTGAAGATAGGAAAGAAGTTAGCCAGAGTCTTGGCAATTTTACCGGGAAGGCATTTACTGAATCGAGGTGAGGGAATATATAGGAGGTGCAGAGGCTGAGTAGAAAGCCTCCAGAAGCAGACAAAATGTTAGCGCTTGGTGTCTTCTGTGGAGGACAGACTGCTACAGAGTTATGCTAAATATGGTCATGAAGCAGAGGCAGCAATACAGGGACCAAAACTTGGCACTAGATCCATTTGAACCCTGATCAATTAAACTGATTTGGCCAAGTTTGGATTGCTGGCTGCAAGGTTGGTGCAATCCACTAGCTGTTCCTTGGGAAGAAGTTGAGGTTATCTGTTCCCATAAAGACCTATGCCTCAGAAGCTCTCTTCAGGGTCAAGATGGGTCAGACAGACTCAATGACAGAATGTGGGTTTCTAACCACAGGGGATAGTAAATATTTCCAGCAGAAAGTATCATCCCGAACTTCTTTAGTTTTCTTTTTAGTATTCAATAATCAGTGTGGTAGCTATATAATCTAGGGTCAATTTGAAATTTGAGAGGATGAACAATGAAGGGGTGGATCTGTCTGTCCATCAGTTCATAGCCAATGATCTACGTGGGCATGGCCTTCTCCTACGAATTCTGGGAACTCTAGTATTTCACTCCCTGGAAGCCAGAAGACATTTTTCTTTCTCTGCTCACTTCATTGGACACTTTCTACTGACAAGGGTCACTCCCTGGAAGACTTTGTAATTGATAAGGCACATGAAATGTTGCTAGTCCCCTGAGCTGGAGAAGCCACACAGACCTACCCTGATGCAACCAGATCACTGAAGCTGAAGAAGCCATGTAGAGACTTGTCAGCACTGAGCTGCTTACAATGCCACTGGATCCAAAGACTTTCTACCCACTGGCCTGAGATCATCTTGCATTCAGCATCATTGCATGTATTTCATGAGTCTGAAGAGAACTTTATAGATTGGTATCGAACACACTGCTAATATCGGACTTATGGAATTGGACTGGACTGGGTTGAGATGCTTTCCTAAAGTACAATTGTCCTTTATTTAATACTCACTCTTTGTGTGTGTGTGTGTGTGTGTGTGTGTGGCATCACTGCCCTGGTGGGAGTAGGAAGCCCAGTCTTGCTCCTGGAGTGCTGTTGCTGTATTTGAACCGTCAACCCTGTGGGCTGCAGTCAGTACTCTCTCTTATACACATGAGTTTTTCTCTAGTCTACCTGGACTAATGCAATCAGGATTCAAAAAAATTACTGAAAATACTAATGCATACAAATGATCCAGATATTGGAATTACCAGGCATGGACTTTAAAAATAACTATAATTACTATAGTTAACACGTTTAGTCAATTAGAATAACAAGGGCAAGAGTTTCTTTAGAGATGGGAAGCCACAAAAATATTGAAGTAGGGGCTGAGTCCTGGTGGTGCAGTGGTTGTGTGTGAGACTGTGGCTCACTGGGTTGGTGGTTCAAATCCAGCAGCAGCTCTCCAGGAGCAAGGCTGGGCCTCCTACTCCCACCAGAGGGCAGTGATGCCCCCAAAAATATTGAAATAGGTTGGAACAGGGAATATACATAGGCTATCAGAAATAAGGCAGGATACAAATACAGGGGAGGCACAAATTAACAAATGGGATAGACTGAAGATAAATCACCTGTGTACATTCAAAGGATTAACTGAGAGTCAGCCCACTGACTGGGAAAACATCTTTAGCAATGACACATCAGACAAGGGCCTTATTGCTGAACTCTACAATACTTTGCAAGCTTACAATAAGAGAAAAACTAACTGCCAACTGAGGAGGTGGGCAAAAGGCCTGAACTGAAGGCTCATAAGGGAAGAAATCTGAGTGGCCAATAAACATATGAGAATAGATTTCTGATAATTAGCTATAAGAGAAATGTAAATTAAAACAACTATGAGATACCACCTAACACCCTCAAAGATAGCCCAATTCAAAAAATCAGGAAGGAACAAATGGAGAAGCTGTGGTGAGATAGGAACTCTTATTCACTGCTGGTGGACCTGTAGGTTTGTACAGCCACTATGGAAATCAATTTGGCAATATCTAAAACAGATGGAAATTGACCATATGACCCCAACCCCCCTACTGGGCACATACCCAGAAGAGGCAAGCAACAAACTACGACCAGACATCTGTGCTCCAATGTTCATCGCAGCACAGTTCACGATTGCCAATAATTGTTGGAATTGAAAACAACCCAATTTCCATCAACAGATGAATGGATAAAAATACTGGTACATATAATCAATGGACATCATTGAAAAGAAGTGATGGACACATCAAGCATATCATTGCATGAGAAGAACCAGAGGAAATCATGATAAATGAAGTAAGCCAAGCACAAAAGGACAGGCACAACATGAATCTGCTGAGATAAGCTTAAAAAAAAAGCAAAAGGGGTTTAGGGAAAAAGCTACTGTATATAAAAATTTCTGGGTTGAGGTCTAGGTAGTGTGGCAGGGGCAAGACCAAATCCAGGGCTACTTATGGTAGCCAACTAAAAAGGAGGGGGATATAGCAATGTGTAGTGTGGGAACAGGGTACTAACCCACCCAAGCAGAGGGTATTGCTTTTATATCCACAGGGAAAGAGGGATCAAACAAATCTCATGTTCCAGGATTTGAACAGTGAGCAGGGAGCCAGTGGAGGGGTCTGAAGGCCTGGCTGAATCCCAATTCTGTGAACAGCTGCCCCTCTCCCCAGAAGAATTTACTTTAGAGGACAGCACTGACACTCATGGGAGAGAGACGTGTCTCCTCACAGCACACAAGAGCAAATAAAGGGGAAGGAAGAGAGAGTGGAGCACATCCTGGCCCACCAAGCCAGGATATCTTGAAGAAGATATCCCCATTCAGAACAGCCAACACACAGAGAGGACCAATGGCCGGCTCCACTATGAGACACGATGTCCCTTCCTGACCCATGGGCCTGTGAGGGACAACACTGAAGAGACAGTGTCGGGGTTGCAGCTGGTCTGATCCCACCACATGGAGGCAAATACTAAGGGTGTGGAGCAGAGCAGCGGGGGGAGCAGAGCATGGAGGTTCTGAGGGAGTGCCAAGGATAGACTTTGAGCAAAGCCATGGAACCCCATCAGACTCTATTGGAGGTCACTAGAAGTCAACAAACAGACTTTGAATTATTTACAGATTTTTGTTATTTACTTATTTATGTATTTATTTATTTATCTATCCAGACATTGGTTTTTCTTGTTGCGGTCATTTTTTTGTTTTCTTTTGTTTCTTTGTCTTGCTTTTTGTGTGCATATTAGTATCTCTGCAGGTCTATCTAGATAATATAGGCTGGATGATCAATCTGGAGGAGAAAACAATGAGACCAATGCTTCTGGGGGGATATGGGAGAAGGGGAGGTAGGGGAAAGCAAGTGGTATTGACCAACTCAAGGACAAGGGAACAACAAGTGATCCAATATCAGTGACAAGGAGGGTGTGAGAGGTCTGATAGGAATTGGTCAAGGGTAAGGTAACCAAGAGAAATGACTGAAATCCAAATGAAGGCTGAGCATGAGAGTGGGACAAGAGGAAAGTAAAAGGAAATAGAAGAAAGAGCTGGGAGGCAAAGGACATTTATAGAGGTCTAAATATAGGCATGTACA
Source organism: Nesogale talazaci (assembly GCA_004026705.1). NCBI lineage: Eukaryota > Metazoa > Chordata > Mammalia > Afrosoricida > Tenrecidae > Nesogale > Nesogale talazaci. The sequence continues at coordinate 11,896 of PVJH01042202.1, forward strand.
TAGGCAAATATATTTATATAAGATAATGGGAAATAGATCTATTTGCATATATTTATAGGTTTAGGATTAAGGCAGTAGATGGACATTGGGCTTCCACTCACTGCAAGAACACTTTGTTCTATTAAATTGGCATTCCATGATGCTCACCTTCCCAACACTATTTCTGAAGACAAATGTATGCATTAAAAAATGTGGTGAAGAAAGCTGATGGTGCCCGGATATCAAAAGATATAGTGTCTGGGGTCTTAAAGGCAAACAAGCAGCCATCGAGCTTACAAGTAACAAAGCCCACATATAAGAAGCACACCAGACTGTGTGACCAAGAGGTGTCAAAGGGATCAGGAATCAGGCATCAAAGATGATAAAATCATATAATTGTGTGCCCACCTTCATGTTAGGATTTCTCAGACAAATGTGTGCATAAGCAAATGTGGTGAAGAAAGCTAATGGTCCCTGGTTATCAAAAGATATAGTGCCTGGGGTCTTAAAAGCTTGAAGGTAAACAAGCAGCCATATATCTTACAAGTAACAAAGCCCACAGGGAGAAGCACACCAACCTGTGTTACCACCAGGTGTTGAAAGGATCAAGTATCAGGCATCAAAGAACTAAAAATTATATTAATGTAAATGAGGAGGAGTACAAGTTGGGGAACCAAAGCCCATCTGTAGGTGGCATCAGCTATGGAATATGCAACTTTCCTCTAGTTCTTAAATGCTTCCTTCTCCTCACTATCACGATCCCAGTTATGCAATATAAATCTGGCTGGACCAGAGGATGTGCACTGGTACAGATAGGAACTGGAAACATAAGGAATCCAGGACAGATGATCCCTTCAGGACCAGTGGTGAGAGTGGTGATACTGGGAGGTTAAGGGAAGGTGGAGTAGAAAGGGGGAACTGATTATAAGGATCTACATATAACCTCTTCCTTGTGGGATGTACTAACGGGAAGTGCATGAAGGGAAGACATTGAACAGTGTAAGATATGACAAAGTAATAATAATTTAAAAATTATCAAGGATTTATTAGGGAGGGGAGAACTGGGAGGGAGGGGAAAATGAGGAGTCGATGTCAAGGATTTAAATATAAAGCAAATGTTTTGAGAATGATGATGGCAACAGATGTACAAATGTGCTTGACATACAATGGACATACGTATAGATTGTAATATGAGTTGCATGAACTCCCAATAAAATGATTAAAAAATATTGAAATAGAAAATATGGAGTGAAAAAGAACATAAAATTGGTTTGGTAACAAACAATACATTGGATTCAGTTGAAGTGAAAATTGTTTTTGTTTTTTTTGGTCAGGAGGTTGAATATCGGCGATTTCATGTGATTTCAACCTAATACACAAAACTGTTTTAAAATTATTGATTGATTTACTCATTCATTTGTTAATACACTGAAGACTTTCTAATTCTAATTGGTTGGAACAGCTTTAGTTCTTATATCAAAGACAATGGAACAAATCACAAGTAAGTAAGAAAAGAGAGTTACTACTTGTTTATTTTTTTAAAACATTTTATTGGGGGCTCATACAAATCCCATCAGAATACATCCACCCATCCACTGTATGCAAAGCACATTTGAATACTTGTTGCCATCATCATTCTCAAAATATTTTCTTTCCCCTTAAGCCCCTGGTATCAGCTCCTCATAGTTCCCCTCTCCTCCCCCATGGACCTTTGATAATTTATAAATCATTGCTATTTTGTCATTATCCTACACTGTCCAATGTGTCCCTTCACCCATTTCCCTGTTTTTGAGTCTCTATAAATGCGCTTTGCCTCCCAGTTCTTTCCTTTATTTCCATTTACTTTCCTCTTGTCCACCTACCATGCTCAGCCTTCATTTGGGTTTCAGTAATTTCTCTCTGTTACATTACTCTTGATCAATCCCTATCAGGCTTTTCACATCCACCTTGTTGCTGGTTTTGGATTCCTTGCTGTTCTCTTATCCTTGGGTTGATCAACACCACCTTCTTTCCCCCACCTCCCCATTTCCCATGTTCCACTCCCCCCACCCCCCTGAGCCATCAGTCCCATTGTTTTCTCCTCCAGCATGATCATCCAGCCTATCTTTTCTAGATAGACTTGCAGAGACAATAGTATATACGAAAAACACAAGACATCGAAAGATGAAGCTGCACAAGCAGACAAAACAATGATGATAACATCAAAAAGCTTGTGTCCAGAAAAAATTGAGTTAAAATAATAATAATAATAATAATAATAATAACAAAAGAAAACCCTGCAAATAGTTCAAGGTCTGTTCATTGACCTCCAGGAATGTCCCGTGTTTGAGTCCGATGGGGTGCCACACCCTGGTTCCAAAGTATATCCTTGACACCACCTCAGGACCTCCATGCTCTGTTCCCCCTGCTGCTCTGCTGCACACACTTAGTGTTTTGCCTTGGTGTGGTGGAGTCAGACTGGGTACAATCTGGACCCTGCTCCTCCACTGTTATCCCCATAGGGTCTTGGGTCAGTGAGGGACGCCATGATTCATAGTGGAGCTGGCCATATGGTCCTCTCTTTGCATTGGCTATTCT
>PVJH01042203.1:0-14463 GCA_004026705.1 Nesogale talazaci
TCTTCAGGCTTTTAAGACCCCAGACGATATATCCTGTGATAGCTGGGCACCATCAGCTTTCTTCACCACATTTGCTTATGCACCCATTTTACTTTAGTGATCATGTTGGGTCAGTGAGCCACTTGGAATACCAGATTCATAGAACAAAGTGTTCTTGCATTGAGGGAGCACCTGGGTGAGGGCCCAAGGTCCACTTGCTACCCTATATTTGACCTATAGATAAGTTCTTAAGTTTATTCCATCCTTATAATAGATAATTGTATTTATGTAAGGACATGCCTATGTTTAGACCTCTGTAAGTGCCCTTTGCCTTCTAGCTCCTTCCTCTATTTCCTTCCATCTCCCTCCTGTCCCACTGTCATGCTCCACCTTCATTGGCATTTCAGTGTCTCCTCACAGATTCATTGTCCTTGCTTAATCCCTACCAGGCCTCCCACACCCTCCTTTCCATTGATTCCGGACCACTTGTTGCCACCACCACCACCCCGCCCCCATCCATAAGTCTGTCCATGCCCCCTTCTCCTCCCCTCTCCCATGCCTCCCAGGAACTGTCAGACCTGTCATTCTTTACTCTTGCCTCTCTGACCAAGAGAGCCCCCTTCTTGATTCAGTTCGCTTTTTGGGGGTGTCAGTCCTCAATGCTTCCCCACCATGTGACTCCTGGAGTGTCCTGTGTCACTGTCTGCTTCGGTAGGGAGCCAGTGTGCCCCATCCTGTTGTTGTTTGCCCAGTCCTTCCTGTGACCCATTAGTTCTCCAGAGGGGTGTAGTCCTCTGAGCATCATGTGTCGGCATGGAGACTGGACCCGCTCTCTCCCTCTTCCTCTCTTCTTATCTCTGTCCCTGTAGGTGTGGCATGCTGGCCCCTTCCCCAACCTGTCCTCGGCCACACCCACTTCTAGGGATGGGGTCAATCTGACTCTGGTTGCGTCTGGCTCTGTAGCTCTCTCTTTTCTTGCATCCTTCCAAGCGTCCATACTGTCCTTATGGTTGGGTGCTTTGTAGTAGGAACTGCTTGCGCACTCCGGTTTCTGTGGAGACAAGACTGGTACTCCCCTCACCCACCCCGGGTGGGATAGTGCCCTATTCCCTCAGATATCCTTTCACTTTTGAACTCCCTTTTATCTCCCTAACCCCACCTCCCACCCACTCATCTTTCTCCCATTACTGTGTTGCACCCAGCATGTACCTCCCTGGATTTGATCCTCTCCCCTTGCCCTACATCGTGGACCAACTGTTATGGTATAGGAGTCTTTTCTTTTATACTCACCATACTGTTTCTACTTACCTCAGGGGACTCATGCAGTACTTCTCCTTTTGTGATTGACTGACTTTGCTTAGCATAATTTCCTCCAGATCTTCCCACGCAGAGATGTGTTTCCTGTGCTCATCAGAGCTTTTGAGTGAGGCATAGTACTCCATTGTGTGTATGTGCCAGAGTTTGCTGATCCATTCATCTACTTATGGGAATTTAGATTGCTTCCAACTCTTTGTGATTGTGAATTGTGCTGCAATAAACATTGACTTGCATACCACTGGCTATGGTTTATTTCTTGTCTCTTCTGGATATATACCTAGAAGCAGGATAGTGGAATCATAGGGTAGCTCAACTTCCATTTTCATTAAGTATCACCAGACTACTTTCCGTAGTGGCTATACATATCTACACGACCACCAACAATGTAGAAGTGTTTCTATTTCGCCACATCCCCTCCAACCTTTGTTGCACTCTGATTTTCTGATCTGGGCTAGTCTCAAAGGTGTTAGATGGTATCTCATGGTTGTTTTGATCTGGATTTCTCTGATGGCTAATGAGGGAGAGCATTTTCTCCTATGTTTATTGGCCATATGGATCTCCTCCTTAGTGAAACTTCAGTTCTTTTTCCCATTTTTTCAAAGGGTTGTGTGTTTTCATCTTCTTGCAGGAAATGAAAGTATTGTAGATTTTTGTAATAAGCCCTTTGTCTGTTGTACCATTGCTAAAAATCCTCTCCGAGTCTGTGGGTTGCCTGGTTACCCTCTTGGTAAAGTCTTTTGATGCACACAGGTGTTTTATTCTTACTAAATCCCATTTGTCAATTTCAGGTTCCCCTTCAAGTATACCCTGTCCTATTGCAGTGAGCTTTGTAATCTCTGGGTCAAGGTTCTTAGATTTTTCCTGATTCTCTCACTAATGGTCCTGATGGTTTGTGGTTTTACTTCTAGGTCCATGATCCACCTTGAGTTTGTTCTTGTGCATGGGGTGAGGTAGAGATCCTGCTTCATTTGTCTACATGTGGATTTCCATTGCCTCCGGCAACATTTGTTAAATAGGGCATCTCCCTCCCACTTGATGCTTTGGGGGCCCTTGTCAAAAATCAGTTATCTATATGCTAATGGTTTTGTTTCTGGGTTTTCTATTCTTTTCCATTGATCTCTGTATCTGTCATTATGTCAGTACCATGCTGTTTTAACCACTGTGGCTTTGTAGTATGTGTGAAAGTCAGGTAAAGTGAACCCTCCAACTGTGTTCTTCTCCTTGAGGAGATCCTTGCTGATTCTGGGCTTCTTCTACACCACTGTTTTAACTCATCGATTTCAATCCATCATTGGGCTACTGTTTATCCCACTTTGTTCAAAATGTTTCCTGTTTCTACATTGTAGATATCATTCTTTACTAACCCTCTATCCTTGGGTAGGAGCTCTGGTGGTATAGCGGCTATGCACTGAGATGGGGTCTGCATGGGCAGCAGGTCAAACTCAGCAGCACCCCCATGGTGTCCATCCTCTCAAGCAAGCGCAGCTTCCGGATGGACGCACAGGGAAAAATGAGGGAGGAAGGGGATACCCACCTAGCCAGCCAGATGAGCGGAATCAACCTTGATGATAAATGGGGTGGCAGATGTTGCAGCTAAATTGCCCTCGCAGCTCCCTTTTCTTTGAATGTATAAAAATGCACCCTCCTTTTTTTTCTGGAGAGGCAGTTTGGGGGGAAAGGGTCTTCTCATTTTCTTTGCCTAATCAATTGAAACCTGTCTTTCTCCTTTCCAAAAGCATCTGTTAGACGGAGGGTTTTGTCTGTTTGCCCCAGTGGCAGGCAAAGGATCCAGTTTTTGCAATAATAGAACTACAGGGAAGGGACCTATAGTGGAACTCCTCTCCAAATGACTGAAAATTCCTGGCAGTTAAATGTTGAATATAGGTTGGGCCCCGGTGGCATAGTGGTTGAGTGTGGGACTGAAGCCCACTGGGTTGGCAGTTCAAATCCAGCAACAGCTCTCCAGGAGCAAGGCTGAGCCTCCTACTCCCATCAGAGGGCAGTGATGATTAAAAAAAGGTTGTTGAATACATTGTCCTTAAGCAATATAACTATGTTTTATACTCCTTCAGAAAGCTGTTACCAAGGGATAAACAAATTAATTCACAATTTTAATAAAACTTATTCCTGGTACAAATAATTCATTCCTGGATTAAAATGAGTGCTCCCCTGCTAGAACCTCCAAACAAGTCTCAAAAAAAGGAAGGGCTTTGGTAAAGGAATGTCAACAACTGTGTATCTTTATATCTTGATTGCCTAACAGTCAGCATGTCTTCTCCCCTGTGTGTTGGTGATAGCACAACAGAACAGTTTATCACGGAACTCGAGAGGCCAAGCTAAATTCTCCCAGTTTTTGTTATCTCGGTATGGGTCGCTGAATTATGAGTGCCCTTGAGACTAGCTCATTGTTGAGAGTAGTTGTTCTGGCACAATGACTTGGAATGCCGATTACCTAATACAGAAGTAACAGCTCGCAAAGTATTTCAGGTCTTAAACAAGAGCAAGATGTGGAGTGTGGTAATGACTAGCATATGCCAACTTGGGACAGTTTCTTCTGAAGTTAACTTGACTCAGATTATGGAGCTAGAGGGCATTGCCGCTGCTCTGTCTCCCTCCGGCTGGAGAGATTTCCTACTATGAATTTCTAATGAGGAGAGAGAGGCAGAGATTGCTTTTTCTGTAGTTTCTCCAAGATGTTTCCTACCAACTAAGTAGAAATTCTGGTTTAGAGTCACAAACTCTTAATTTACTGTAATTTCTTATACTTTAGGAACTAAATAAAACTATATAGAACTCATAGACATGTCAATACTTTTGAAGCCACTTCTCAAACACTTTACTATAAATCCGGTTCACTTTTTTGTCCTGAAGTCATTTCTAGGAGAATTGCATTGTGTAATTCTTAAGGGGGGAAAAGTGAAGGCAAAACTATCAATCACAAATAAATCGATGGAGGTGAGCACAACGCATGAGATTCCAGCAGTTCACCAAGATCTGATGTGGCTTCAATTCCACTTCCAGAATGGAAAGAGAAAGAAGCAGAAGACACAGAGGCCCAGGAACACGTTACGATCCATTGAACCCTTCTCCGCTTTTTCAAGCTGGTGCGAGACTGAAATCTAAAAGTTTTCTATCAATTCCTGCTCATGAAATGTATTATTTGGACTGATGCTGGTATCAGTTTCTGGTATCAGAAACTCGATTTGCTCTTCTCTTGGTTGGGCTGCTCTCTGCGAAATCAGCAGTCAAAACCAGCAGGAGCTCCCCACAGCAAAGATTGGGCCTCCTACTCCCATCTAGCTACAGTTTGGGGAATTCACAGGAGGCTACGGAGAGTCAGTATTGACTCCAGGGCAGTGTGAGTGTTACAGTTACATAATGAATTCCTTTATTTCGCAAAACTTTTAATTTCTTGGTTCTTTGGGGGGGAATTTTAGGGGAAATGCCCCCCAAGCCCCAAGTAGTTGTTACATTTTATACAGCTATGTCGAGACGCAACCTGGCTGGAGGTGGAGCAGGTGGGGGTGGTGAGAAGAGAGGGAGGGACCCCAAGTCCGTTTTTTTACTCCAGCAGGTTTATTGCTTTTGACCAGCAGCTCCTTAATTGGATGGACATTTTCTTTGTAAGTTGTACCCAACTGGATGCTTTGATATTTTTCTCTGACTTGGTTTGGCCATGAACAAGATGTGATTTTTCAAACATAATATAGTATTTATAATATTCTTCCATGGTATTTATTATAGGATAAGGGATATAAAATGCCAAAGAAATTTTTATTGGAGATAAAACCAGTTTTATTTTCTGTAGAGAAATGTGAAGGCTGGACAACATCCTGACAATACAGAATTCAGAGGGCACAGTGATTGTTACAAAGGCAGGAGCTATTGGTCTGAAGACCGGAAAGTGTCTGCATTGTCCAGATAAGACTGGAGCATCTCATGCTGCAGTCAGGTTGCCCTTTCTTCACACTGGAATGAAACAGAGCTCATAGAAGGGGGGTATGGTGCCTAAGCCATTGGCAACTGGGGTGATGTCAATGTCCTTTGGGTCAACCACAGGTTTCAAGGTGAAATGCTGTAAAATGGTGGACAGGGTTAAAAACAGCTCCATGCGGGCCAGGCTTTCTCCAGCACATGCTCTCTTTCCTGAAAATGACACATAAATCGTGTATTCATTTAGTTCTGTGCCTGAGCAAATAGAGAAACCATAAGATATACAGGATAAATTAAGCTATAGCTTTTTACCTATACAAAATTCTGATGTCCCTTATATTTTCAGTTTATATTTAAACTGTGTGCTATCAGAGAAATTGTTTTCTTGACCCTCACCAGAGAACTTCAGAGCTGGGATTTGCTAGTGATACTGATCTTCACACTTGCTATTGACACTCACACATCCACTCATAGCCAACACCACTGGCCCCGTGTACAGCACTGTGCCTCTCTATCCACTTCCAGTCATTGCTCCTAATAGATTTATTTCTCCTCCTTTGAGTTCTCAACCATTCTTCTAATTTGTCATTTCCTGGCACAATATCACTTTAAGAGCTTATCACTGCCGGGTATAAAATGAATACCCCAAACTAGCCACAGTGATTTTCAAAGTCTGCTTTCTTTCTATACTTTCCATCTAGTTAATGGTATTCACCATTCTCAAAACAGACTGGCGATTTCAAATCTTAGCCCAGTTACCAGTAATGGCTCTTACTGGAATATGGCCTTCCCATCTGTTTTACCTGCTGTCGTCTTCCACATCCTACTAATTCCAGCTCAAGTGTCACTTCTGCTATGCAAATTTCTTTGTATTGTATAGCTCGGTCTGTACAATGTCTTATCTGTTTTCCATAGCACTATAAAAGAGAGATTTTCTAAACCCTTCCTCAAAATAAAATGCCCACACTAAGCTCAGGCTTATACTGCTTTCAGAAAATCTATTCTAACAAACTGCACACATTCCTGTCCATGGGTTCCTTATATGGTTGTTGGTGGGAGTGGTGGTGTTGCCTTCACAGTCAGCTTCAACTCACAGCTACCTCAGGACAACTGAACAAAGCTCTGTCTTACCTGGTCATTCACTTTCTCACTATCATTGCCAGCCTCGAGTCCATCTTTGTAGCTACTGGGTCAATCCATCTCATTTAGGATCTTCCTCTCTTTTTATGACCCATAAAAATAACCATAATTAAGTAAGAGAATGTTTTCTTCCACCAGGGGCTTAAGTCGAAGGAGGATGTTTCGAGAGTGATGATGGCAACAACTGTGCAAATGGGGTCTGCATACAGTTGAGGTATGTATTGATCGTGATAAGAGTTGTGTGAGCCGCCAAGAAAATGATTTAATTAAAAATTTTTCCAATGGAAAGGTCAATAATTTATATTGCTTCTCTCTGCTGTCTATCAAGATAAAAAGATTAAGAAGCAAAAAGAAAAAACTTCTCAAATAACCAACTCCATATCTAAGAGCCCCAGGCAACCAGGAAGTTGTATCTTGGGAAATAGTTTCTATGAAAATAACTCTTCTTGAATTTTGTCAATTCTTTTCACCAATTCTGGATCTAAGGAATGTTGCACATCAATTGTTTTAAATCCATTGGAACACACAGGAATCGATTTGACAACTATGAAAAGAGATCATGGAAAAGCACAATATCATCAGTCAAAGCAAAGCCAGGGTTCTGACGGAGGAACAGACCATCAATTTCTCTCATGCAAGTTCAAGTTGGAAGTGAAGAAAAAAATGCTAAGTCCAGGGGAGTTGAAATATAACCTTGAATATACCCCATCTGAATATAGAGACCATCTCAAGAACACATCTCTTTATTACACCAATGACCAAAGACCAAACAACTTTTGAGACATCAAAAACAGCTATGACAAAACCAAAATATAATTTTAAAAGGTCAAAATGAATGTCAAAACATACTCTGTGACTTGCTCTGAAACACAAAGTAGCTAAAATAAAATAAACAGAGGGAGGCAGACTGGTGTTATTAAAGTGCTAAACAAAAGACTTCAAAGGACAGCCCGAAAAGACAAAGTAAAGTATTATACTGAACATGTGCAAAAATCCAGAGCTAGAAATCAAAAGCGAACATGTTCAGTCTTTCTCCACTTGAAAGAACTAGAGGAAAAAACAGCCTCAAATGGAAATATTTACAGTTTTTCTTTTTTATCATTATTTTTATTTTTTACTCATTTATAGATATTTTCTGGACATTTATTTTGTTGTTATTGTCATCATCGTTTTGTTTTCTTTTGTTGCTTCATCTTACTATTTCTTTTTTGTGCATATTATTATCTCTGCAAGTCTATCTAGATAAGATAGGCTGCATGAACAGTCTGGAGGAGAAAACAATGGGATCCATGGTTCTGGGGAGCTATGGGAGAGAGGGAGTGGGGGGGGGGAAGAGGTGGTTCTGACCAGGGATACGGGAACAACTGATCCAAAAATCAGTGGCAAGGAGGGTGTGAGAGGCCTGGTAAGGATTGATCAAGGTTAATGTAAAAGAGAAATTATTGAAAGCCAAATGAAGGCTGAGCATGATAGTGGGACAAGAGGAAAGTTAAAGGAAATAGAGGAAAGAACTAGGAGGAAAATGGCATTTATAGAGGTCTAAATATAGACATGTACATAAGTAAATATATTTATATGTGATGATGAGAAATAGATCTATGTGCATATATTTACAGGGTTAATGTTAAGGCAGCAAATGGACATTGGGCCTCCACTCAAATACTTCCTCAATCAAGAACTCTTTGTTCCATTAAATTAGCATTCCATGATGCTTACCTTCCTGATATGATTGCTGAAGACAAATGTGTGCATAAGCAAAAGTGATGAAGAAAGTTGATGGTGTAAGGCTATCAAAAGATATATCATCTGGGATCTTAAAGACTTGAAGGTAAACAAGTGGTCATCTAATTCAGAAGCAATAAAGTCAGCTATGGAAGAAGTGCACCAGCTTGTGGGACCATAAGGTATGGAAGGAATCAGGTATCAGACATCAAAGAACAAAATTTATACCATTGTGTGCCCAGCCCCTGATACGATCACTGAAGACAAATGGATGCATAGGCAAACATGATGGAGAAAGCTGAAGGTGCCCAGTTACCAAATGATAAAGCATTTGGAGTCTTACAGGCTTGAAGGAAAACAAGCAGCCATGTAGCACAGAGACAGAAAAGCCCACATGGAAGAAGCACACCAGCCTGTGTGATCACAAGGTGTCAAAGGGAGCAGGTATCAAGCATCAAGAAACAAGAATCACATCACTACGAATGAGGGGGCAAGCAGGGTGAGGATCCAAGGCCTATTTGTGGGCAATTGGGCATCGTCTTACAAAAGGTTCATGGGGAGGAGATGTGCCAGTCGGGGTGCAGTGAAGTAATGATGAAACATACACTTTTCCTCTAGTTCTTAAAGGCTTCCTCCCCCCAACTATCATGATCCCAATTCTACCTTATAAATCCAGCTAGACTGGAAAGAGATAGTGCACTGATACAGATGGGAACTGGAAATATAGGGAACCCAGGACAAATAAACCACTCAGTACCAGTAGTGAGAGTGGAGATACCGGAAGTGTGGAGGGAAGTTGGGGTAGAGAGGAAGAGCTGATTAAAAGGATCTATATATAACCTATCTGGAGAATGGAGAGTGGAGAAATGGGCAAGGGGAGACGTCGGACAGTGTAAGATATGATAAAATGGTAATAATTTATGAATTATCAAGGGCTTGTGAGGGAGGGGTGCAGGGAGGAAGGGAGAAAAATAAAAAGCTGATGTCAAGGGCTCAAGTGGAAAGCAAATGTTTTGAAAATAATGAAGACAGTAGGCGTGTAGAGGTTCTTGGCATAATGTATGTATGGATTGTGATAAGCATCGTACAAGTCCCCAATAGAATGATTTATTTTTTAAAAAGATATAGCACCTGGGGTCTTAAAGACTTGAAGGTAAGCAAGCAGCCATATAGCTGAGAAGTAATAAAACCCACATGGAAGAAGCACACCAAGGTTGGTTGTGACCACGTGGTATCTTAGGGAGCAGGTATCAGGCATCAAAGAAATGTGTTATTGTAAGTGAAAGGTAGCACAGGTTGGGGACTCAAAGCCCATATGTAGATAATGGTCTTCCCTTTATAGTGGGTCACAAGGAGAAGATGAATCAGTTAGGGTGTAGTGTAGCAATAACAAAGCATACAACTTTCCTCTAGCTCTTCAATGCTTCCTCCTTCCCACTATCATGATCCCAATTCTACCTTACAAATCCATCTAGACCAGATATGTACATGTTATAAACAGAAACCAGAAATATAGGAAATCCAGCACAGAGGGTCCCTTCAGGACCAATGGTGAGAGTAGCAATACTGAGAGAGTGGAAGGAAGATAGAGTAGTAGGGGGAACTGATTATAAGGGTTACATATAATCCGTTCCCTGGGGTACAGACAATGGGGAAGTGAATGAGGGGAGACATCGGACAGTGTAAGAGATGACAAATTTTTTAACTATCAAGGGTTTATGTGAGAGGGAGGATGATAGAGGGTGGGGGACATGAGGAGCTAATGTCAAGGGCTTAAATAGAAAGCAAATGTTATGAGAATGATAAGGGCAACAAATGTAAAATGTGTTTGACATACCATGGACTCGTGTACGGACTGTGATAAGTTGTATGAGTCCCAATAAAAGGATTTTTTAAAAGGAAATAGAAGAAAGAACTAGGAGGCAATGGGCATTTTTAGAGGTCTAAATACTGGCATATACATGGGTAAATATATTTATATATGATCATGGCAAATAGATCTATATGCATATATTTATAGGGTTAATGTTAAGACAGCAGATGGACAGTGGGTCTCCACTCAAATACTTCCTCAATGCAAGAATACTTTGTTCTATTAAATTGACATTCCATGATGGTCATCTTCCTGACATAATTGCTAAAGACAAATGTGTGCATAAGCAAAACTGGTGAAGAAAGCTGATGGTGTCCATCTATCAAAAGATATAGCATCTGGAGTCTAAAGGCTTGAAGGTAAACAAGTAGCCATCTAACTAAGAAGAAACAAAGCCCACATGGAAGAAGCACACCAACCTGTGTGACCACAAGGTGTCAGGTATCAGGCATCAATGAACTAAAAATTCAACACAGATTCATAAACGGATATGAACAATGGGTATTATTGCTGCTGTAAGATGGCTCTTAGCTGAAAGTAAAGAATACCAGAAATCTGTTTACCTGTGTTTTATTAACTATGCAAAGCCACTCAACTGCATAAATCATAAGAAATTGTGAATAACATTACAAAGAAAATTAATTCCAGAACACTTTATTGTGTCCATGTGGAATCTGTATACAAGATTTAGCATCTGAGGTCATAAAGGCTTGAAGTTAAACAAGTGGCCATCTATCAGAGAAGCAGCAAGCCCACATGGGAGATGTACACCAACCTCTGTGGTCATAAAACAAGGAGATATCTCATGATCTAAAATCAAGAAAGGCATGTGTCAGGGTTGTGTATTTTCCCAATATTTATTTAACCTGCATGCTAAGTAAATAATACAAGAAACTGGAGTACATGAAGACAAACAAAGCCTCAGGATTGTAGGAAGTATCATTAACAGCTTGTGATATGCAGACATAGTCTTGCATAGTAAAAGCAGGGAGGACATTGAGTACTTACTGGTGAAGAGATGAAAGATTACACCCTTCAGTGTGGATTTCATAACAATAAAGAGAGAATTAAATGCTAACAACTGAACCAATGCACATTATGATAAACAAACAAAAAAAGATTGAGCACGTTAATGATTTCTTTTTACTTAGATCCACAATCGATATCCATTAAGGCAACTGTCAACTGTCAAGAAACCAATGACAAATTGCATTAAACAAATCTGATACAACAATATCTTTTTAATAAATAGAGGAAATAATTAGGAGACGAAAGACATTTTTTAGAGCTACAAATACAGGCATGCACATATGTAAAAATATAAATATATCAATAGAGATATAGGTCTATGTGCACATATTTAAATGTTAAGTATTAAGATGGCAGATGGGCATTGAGTCTCTACTCAAGTGCTCCCTCAGTGCAAGAACACTTTGACCAAATAACCTGGCATTCTGTGATGCTCACCTGCCAGACACGATCACTGAAGTCAAAATGAGTGCATAAGCAAATGTGGTGAAGAATAGCGATACTGTGAGGGTGAGTGGAAGTGAGAGAGATATGGGGGAGATATGGAGGACCATCTATAACGATCCACGTATAACTCACCCCCTCAGCGGGATGAACAACAGAAACATGGGCAAAGAGAGATAGTAGACGGTATAAGATATGAAGATGACAATTTATAATTTTCAGGGGTTTTTGAGGGTAAGAGGGTGGGTGAGGGAGGTTAAAAAAAGAAGAGACAATACCAAGGACCCAACAGAAAGAAAATGTTTTGAAAGTGATGGCAACATATGTACAAATGAGTTTGATCCAATTGATGTATGGATTTTCATAAGAGCTCTAAGAGCCCCGAATAAAATGATTTATTAATAAAAGAAAAAAATAGGGCTGAGCCCCGGTGGCGTAGTGGTTGTGCGTGGGACTGCGGCCCACTGGGATGGAGGTTCAATTCCAGCTCCACGGAGCAAAGGCTGGGCCGCCTGCTCCCACCACCAGAGGGCAGTGATGCCCCCCCCAAAAAATTAAACACCATTTTAAAGAGGCAAATAGCAAAAAAAAAAATGTGACTTTAAGGACTAGCAATATCTAACCCAGATCTAGGCGCTAAATTGATCTGTTGTGCAGGCAAGAACCGAATGAATGAGAAAGGCTAAAAAAGAGTTGATGTATTTAAATTTGGGTGTTTGCAAAGAGCATTGACTATGCCATGGCTGGCCAAAGAATGACCACATAGGTCTTGGAAGAAGTATAACCAGAATGTTCCTAAGAAGTGAAGCTAGTAAAACTTTGTGTTTTACTTTGGACCCATGAGTGAGTCTCAGGAGAAAGACATCATGCTTGGTCATCCAGCACAGGATCAGACATAAAGAGAAAGGACCCTGGCAGGACAAATCAACTTGGTGACTGCTGCAGTGGACTCAAACAGTGCCGTGATCATGAGGGTGGCCCCCGGCTGGGCAAAGTTTCCTCTTGTATACAGAGTGACTGTGCGCTAGAATAAACTCTATAGTCCCTGGCAACAACAATCCTTTAACTTGTTCTGGAAAACATGCACTATAAACATCCCGTGAGCACGATTGTAGCTCACTATTGTAGTTTGCCTAAACATCTAGGTATTCATATCCAATGGAAGCCTTTACCAGCTTCCTTAACCCACTTTTTTTAAAAAAAAAAAAACTCATTTTATTGGGGCCTCATACATCACTTATCACAATACATACATAGCTTGTGCCAAGCACCTTCACATGCTGCTGCCTTCATCATTCTCCAGATCTGTTTTTCCACTCGAACCCTTGATATCAGCCTCTCATCCCTTTCCCTCCCTGCTCCCCCCTGCCCCACTGCTCTCAATACTTTATAAATTATCATTACTTTGTTATATCTTATGTTGCCCGACGACTCCCCTCACCCACTCATCTGATGGCGGTCCTCCAGATTGGAGGCTATGTGTGGATTCTTGTGATTGGTTCCCCCTCTCTCCCTCACCTGCCCTCCACCGATCCAGTAACTCCACTCTCACTACTGATCCTGAGGGTTCATCTGTTCTGGGTTCCCCGAATTTCCAGTTTCCATCTGTACCAGTATACCTCTTTCAGTTCAGCTGGATTTGTAAGGTAGAATTGGGATCGTGATAGTTAGGGGGAGGAAGCCTTCAAGGACTAGAGAAAAGTTGTATGCTTCATCGCTACTTCACTGCACCCTGACTGGTCCTTTTCCTTCCCATGACTCTTCTGTAAGGGAGTGTACAATTGCCCACGAATGGGCCTTGGGTTCCCACCCTGTTCTCCCCCTCATTCATAGTGGTGTACTTCCTATTCTTTGATGCTTGATACCTGCTCCCTTCGGTCTCTCGTGATCACACAGGCTGGTGTGCTTCTTCCATGTGGGCTTTGCTTATTCTGCACTAAATGACCACTAGTTTACCTTCAAGCCTTTAAAACCTCAGACGCTTTATCATTTGGTAGCTGGGAATCATCAACTTCCTCCACTCTCTTTGTCTCTGCACCCATTTGTCTTCAACTGGGAGGGTAGGCACATAATGATAAGATTTTTGGTTTTGGGTGCCTGATAACTGATTCTTTCAACACGTCATCATTGCACAGGCTGGTGTGCTACTTCTGTGGTGGGCTTTATTGCTCCTGAACTAGATAGCTGCTTGTTTACCCTCAAGACTTTAAGACCCCAGGCACAATAACTTTTGAAAGCTGGACAACATCAGTTTGGTTCACTATAACCCACTTTTTTTTTATTTCAAAAACTAGTCCATCAATAATTTTATTGCATTTTCTTTGGGTTTTTGCCCTATATCCATCTCCACTTGCCTAAAAATCACTGTGTAGAGTTTAGTTAAGATCTGAGTGGCTTATCCCAGACAAAAGTCCTCATTCTTGCTTCAAATGAACCATGATGAATGTTCATGTGTCTGTCACAAACTGGAATGGAAGGCTTCAGTTCCTGTAGTGATAGCCCCAGTTTCAGAAGAAAAGGAGGCTTACAAAGCTTGTAAAGTGAATACAAGCTCAGAGTAAGCACATATGGGAAAGCGAAATTTTAAACATGAAAGAAAGATATAGATTCGTATAGCAAGGAATTGATTTGGGATCACCTGGGAGCAGTGTCCATAAACCTGAGATCACAATACCACAGGTTGCTTGATACTTAAATTCTTCCAAATACGTAAGGAGCAAGTCTATTTCTGTTTTGTTTCAGTTACTTCTGTAGAAAAAGCCTCTGCCCTCTAGTGCTCTTCCTGCTTCTCTTTGTAGTACACTAGATATTCACCAGCTTTCTCTCTCTTCAGATTGCCCTGCTCTGTGTCCAGTACTTATGGATTGTGTTGTCCCTGACATTTCCCTCAGAGTTCTTGACAAATTCATAATACTTTATGTTGGAAACGCCAGAGTATTTAGCCTTCAATGTTACCCTGTCAGGCAGAGACATATCTATGAAAAATAGTGTCTATAGAAATTACAGTTGACACTTGAACAATATAG
>PVJH01042204.1:0-14455 GCA_004026705.1 Nesogale talazaci
AGGTTGCCCAGGTGATGAAAGGGTGGAGGGCAGGTGACGACAGCTCCTGGGATGTCCTGGTAGCTTCAGGGTGAAACCAAAGGTGGGCTATATGGTGTTAGATCGTGAGGGGTCCTTTAGAAAAGTGTTATGCATTAACCAGTGTCAGTGCCTGATGGTGTTGTGCCCATCCAGGCAGAGGAGGCGTGTTTCGCCCACATGCACTGCACACATTTTTGCCTGTCAACACCTCTGCCATTAAAAAAACGAAGGGAAATGATGTTGGAATTCACCAGCCCACTGGTCCAGCTTTTCTCCATGGAAAGAAAAAAGGAGGGCATTCAGGAAAGAGGCATTGACTGGAACTGTTAAACTCTGAGGAAACCTAAGAATTCATGAACTTTGTCAACTCATGAAACCAGTCATCAACCTCCCGGACCAGAGGGCGCTGGAGTACCGGAGCTCTGGCCGTCCAGATCGGTGGGGCAAAGCTCTGATTCTCTGAGTCTCTCCATCTTGATGCCCCTCCATGTAAACTCGCAGCCTCTCCCCATGACACACCACCAAATGATGTCGTGAGAACCCTCCTAGGGGGTTCTACTTAGATACAGTATGGGATCGCACGGAACCCGGGAACGGATACACACCAGAAACAGAGCTTCTCATAGCTGCTCAACTCATCTCTCCCCTCCCAGTTATAAGCATCAGGTAGCACCTTCTGGGACCCCCATTTCGGATCTATAACATTTGGGTTTGGATGCTATTTCAATCCCCCTTTTTTCCCTCCTCAATCTTTAAAAAGCGCCAGTGAAAACAACCCAATTTATTTAAAACCAATTCATCCATGCAGTTTTCCCAAGAACGCGTCCACTTGGTCATGTGCGATGAGATCCCGCAAATCACGCTTTCTTCACTCTAACCCGTACTTGGCGCTATCCCGTTGTTCACTGCCAAGCAGATGAAAATTGTGGGCAAAATAACTGGGACTGTTGGTCAGGGCATCAAGTAAAGTTAATTGGATGTATGCTCTTGCTCCGGGGTTTTGCACCAAAGGGTAAATATTGTACAATCTCGCTTCTGTGAAATACCTAAAATAAGGCAAATAAGATCTCGTAGCGGCTATGAAGGTGAGAGGGAGAAAGAGAAGATCATTGCGTGGGGCCATTGACTACATGTCCCCAATGAGGGCTCCTGGGCCTTGATTGGCCTGGCGCGAGTCACATGTCCTTCTGTAGACCAATCACAGGGACCGGCAGAGGGCCGCAGGATGCGTGGCTGAGCTAACAAGAAATGAAAAGCAACAAGGAGCATCATTGAGTGGGGAACATACGGGTTTGGTTGCTGGAAGGGAGGAGTTGGGCTTCCGGATAACATGTGGCCTTTTCTGATACTCTGCGCAAGAGCCGATTTAGGAAACGTCGCGTGGCCCCCGGTGGTGCTGTGGTTACAAATGGCTAAGCTCTGTGCTGCTATGAGAGATACAGTCTTGGAAGCCCACAGGGAGAGTTGGATCCTGCCCTGCAGGGTCACCCTGCGTCAGAAGGGACTCGGTGACAGTGAACTTGAGTCGCTGCCAGGCGGTGGCAATGGCCTCTGAACGACCCCAGGTTGCTTACAGAGCAGGTTGTGTGCAGAAGCCAGGAAGGGCTGCCTCGTTTGCCGTAGACCTCGAGTGGGCGACAAGGTGTTTCCTTCACACCTGGTAGAAGTGAAGTAGATGACCGGGCCGCGGTGGGATGTCATGCCAGACTGAAGCAGAAGCCACACCCAACGATTCTTTTTCAGTGGAGGTGATCAGGGTCTCCACAATGCAAACGGCCGTGTCCTGGGACCGAAGCGGTTAAACTGCTGGCAAAAGGGTCAATTGTTTGAGCTCCCCCACTGACTATACAAGGGAAAGGTGTGGCTATGCCTGTCCATAAGGAAGGGAGCCTTGGCAACCCCCTGGGTGGTTCTACCCTGTCCAGCAGAGTCATGACAAGCGAGAAACAACATAGATAGCTAGCTCTCTTGGTGTTTGAGCGATGGTGTGCTGCTTAATGGAATACGTTCTAGGCACTGAGGGAGAGCCGTGGGAGAGGTGTCTTTGGAGACGTCCTATTTGTTGATTGGATCACCATCTACACCTGTCCTGGGCCTTCAGATCACCTCTGACCCTGGTTTTTACTCTCCCTCTGTTTCATTTGTGAAGGTCTTACGTTTTCCCCAAGAAATACAGATAAAGCATATTTTGCATATCTCACGGGTTCTTGTAGGCCAAATCATCAACATCTCAGCAGAAATGTGCCTTGTCTGAACCACACCACCTCAGGCCATCCACCACTGTCTCTCCATGTCTCCTACTGGTGTGTGTCACAAATACCCTGGGGTTTCAGATACCAGCAGGCCCCTCAAAGGGGGCAGATTCCAGTGGACCCCGAGACTAGGGAGGGTGGCCTGGCCCTCTTATTTCCAAATGGCAAACCCCTACCGATCACACCAGAGCACAGGAGGGCTCAGATGCCCGAGGAGGGCATCACGCATGGTGAAGAGAAGGTCAGTGAGGACACAGGAAGTCCCCCTGGGGAGGTGGACGGAGACGTGAGATGGTGCTGGTGAGGACAGGAGCCCAGGCTCCACGTCATCCTGCTACACAGAGTGTCGCCTTCAGTTCCCTTGCCCTTCCCTAAGGACACTGGAGAGTGTGCCCTGGAGCTATGGTCTCACCCCACATAAAAGGAGCCAAACTAGTCCTTCCATGCGTCATGGTAGTTCTCGTCCCATTTGGAACCAGCGAAAACTTCGCACTTTGTTATGGTCAGGGGCTTGGAACTGGTAGCCCCATTCTCTTCCCTGTGACCGTTGTCTAAAATTAAAGGTGAGCTCATTTTAGACGCTCTCCTATAAAAGAAATGATACACTGTACTATGTCAGTGTCTCCATGTTTCAAAACTCAACCCTGGAATTTGGTGTATTTTTATCAAGCTTACTTTCCTTGTCTTTGGCACTGTAGAACTTACTTTAAACATCTCCTGGCACCAGCCCCAGCCTATAGCCAGGGCATTTTCCCTTGAGCTTGAAGCAGCTACAGGCGACCTCTCTGCCACCATCTCAGCACTTTTCTTTTCCCAAATGTAGCCCCGATGGCTCTTTGCAGCGTCCTCCAACCTTCAAATGCTGTCTGACGTGGCTTGGAGGGTGTTGAATCACAACCTTCGAGTGGGTAGTAATGCCCCAAGTGTACCATCATAGCAGAGCTTGCACTTAGGCCTCAGATAATCAAATATCCCTAATGTACTTTTTCTATAAAAATGTGTATCTCGAATTTATAAAACGCCCTCCGAGGGTCTCAATTATCCACCTATAAATACACACCGCCGACGGTAAAAGCTTTCCATGCCACGCTCACATTTCTGCCATGACACCTTCCCTCCTGCAGCCGTAAAAATAGAAATGCGACTGTCCTGAACAGGTGGCACACGTTCCTCTGCATGAAAGAGCCCGGTGTGGCCTTTTCTCATTTCTCCCAAGGAAGCCATTGTCCCTTGTCATCTTATATGCCTTCGTGATAGGTTGTTTGGGTTTCGTTTTTGCCGTGAGCCTAGTCTTGGGGGCTGCAATCACACTCTGTCCCAGGACAGCAGCCACTGTCTTTCCCTGGTGTGTTTCCAACCATCATTCGGCAGCCTGGTTGTCTCCCAGTCTTTCAAAGCACCTTCTCGGGGGTCTTCCAGGGCTGCAGCCAGGCCACCTGCTGACCATGGGGATGTGGGCTGTTCCTACCCTCTGTTTCTCTTCCCTTCGTCCTTCTTCTGGATGGGGATGCTGCCACAGGCTTTCCGTCGTGGGAAGAGTCAGGGTTTTGAATCCTGTGCCTGGGTTGCCGAGAGCTTACCCGATCCAGGTCTATCACACGCCACTTGGGATCTTGGAGAATAAGAATGTGTGTTGATCTCTGGTGACCTCTTGCTATCTGGTGATCAAGGGCACGTTGGTTGATAAGGCAGATCTGCTGATGTAGTTTCATTTTGTAAAACCTTCGTGGCGGTCCAGTTGGCTCAGCCTCGTGGTGGTGTTAGGTTTCTGGGTTAGTAAGATCTCGGTTTTTGGCTTCGCATCCAAAGAATTCATGCCGAAACCCGTTTTGTAATTCAAGTGAGTTTTTTATGAAGGAAGGGACAAGTTTCTGGTCATCTTGTGTCTCAAAGGGGTTCACAACTGGGCGCAAACAACCATGTGGAAAAGAGCATCCATGTGTGGAATCTTGGGGTGTAGAGGAGGTCAGAAGTCCAAGAACCCTAGAGGCTGAAAGCCTGGGGGCCCAAAGGCTATGGACCCCGGATAGGTCCTGAGCAAGCTCATGTGCCTCCTCCCCCTCCACGTGCCTCTGCTCAGGAGCACAGTAAGAGAGCACCCCAGAGCGTGCTCCCTGCCTTTACTCTAGCCGGCCCCTGGCTGGGGGATGCCGTGGTTGATGATATTGGTTGGCCCCATTGGCTGAGTTAGGCCCATCTTAGTGATCTATACTAAGTCTGGACCTACATTGGCCCGCCCAGGTGTACCTCCCACCTGGCTCTGGAACTTGGGTATGAGCATGCTGCTTGGGGTCTTCATGGGTGTCTAATAATTGCCTGATTTCTTTCCAGCCTCCTCTGTGAGGGCTTTGCCGGCATGGGAGAGACAACGCAAAGCTTGCCGCATCCTGTCGTCATCTTTATGGTGGTGGGCAGGCTTGAGGTTCATTTGTGGCCATAATGTAGTCTGAGCACTTGAGCCTAGAAGTCTCATCTTCTACTGCTGTTCTATTGTGACTGTGTTCTACTGGGACCGTGTTCTGTGTTAGCAAATCTGATGAACTCATCACACGGAGATCACCAAGTCTTTCTTCCTCGTCTCTCTTTTGCCTGGAAACTCTGCCCAAAATCTTCCCACTGTGAGTGACCCTGCTTTGAAAACCAATGGCCCAGATTCCAGTAGCACAAGATACAAACAATGTGTATGCCAATTTCAAGGCGGGTGGGATAAATAATCCCCATTGGGACTGATGTCACCTTACAATGAACGATTGTGTTTTCTTTAGGATTGTCCCTCTCTCTGAGTCCAGCAAGCTTTTCACTCTTTGTACCTTGTCAGGATTGAGTCTTGGGCTGGGACTAGTTTCCTAAAGCAACCTGGGAGCCTCATCTCTCCTATATCCTGGAAAACTTTTCACAGTGCTTAGGAATCATCTAGTCCTTGAAGGAAGCCATGTTTATTGGTTCTCCCACTCTTGATGCTTGTGATCCAGCTTGCATCAACTAAATGTCACCTTATGAAATTGTTTCCATTGAGAGGTAGAGGTTCACATTCATTCATCAGGATGTTTATACAAAGCACTCTTGATGCTCGGATCTTTAATTACATGTCTGTGGCATATTCTTCTAATCATACTCATTTTATTTTGGATTTGATGACTGTTGGATTTACATCTGGAATGCCTTTTCTAAGTCCTACATCTTTGACCATCTTTTCACTAGAGACAGAATTTGAGACAGTTGCTCACCGTGAGGGAGAGGAAAGGTGTGCAGGGGAGGGGTCTCATCTGACTTTACTCCATTCCTGTTCGAATCCTTCTTAGAGCATGGTCTAGGGTTGTTATTCCTCTTTCCCAACCAACTGATCGATGACAATCTTTTCCTCCTTCCCCCCTCCACACCCGGCCCCCCAGCTTTACTTGCCGTAAAGACAATTGCTTCTCCCCACATTGTCAGACATGAAGTTTCTCCTTCAATGATCTGAACCAGTCTCTGGTTCTTTCTTTTCCAAAGCCATCACCAGTAAAAGATGACTCCGAATTGTACCAGAACTTCCACCCCCCACCTTCTTTGCAGAGATGGACATTGAGAGGGATTATGGGATACCATCAGCAAAGGTGCGGAAAGATGGGACATTCTACTCCCCGTAAAGAGTTTTGGTCTCAGAGACCCACAGGGCAGTTCTACTCGGATCTAGAGGATCGCTGGAAATCAATATGGACTCAATGGCTGGGAGTTTGGTTTGGGTTTGGTCGTGGAAAGGGATTCTGGGACACAGTGGCCGTCTGGCGTTGCTTTCGACGCCTCCGTTCCAAGGAGGCAGCTCACTGTGTGGCCGAGACGGTGAGACTGTGGGACTCATTCCTCTCATTTGGCCCCTTGGCGTCCGGTGTTGCCTTCCTCCCTCCCGCAGATGCAGGACATGCTTCTTGGCTTCTGGCAACAACTCCTTGGGTTCCTTAGTGTGTGGTGCAATTGAAAGTTCAAGTCACTTTGGATTGTATACGTTTTCAAGGCAACATCGAGGATGGGACCGTGATTCATATCACTCACTTTTTAGTCTCACATCCTGCTGATTATTTTTTAAATGATATGTTTATGGTTCTTGCTATCAGGTTTAAAAAAAAAAAACAGCTCCTGACCATGGGGTCAATTCTGACTCAGAGCAACCCTTCTGAAAGAAGTGCCCCTTTGAGATTCCAAAACTCACCCTTGATGAGAGTAGAAAATCTTATCTTTCTCCCTCAGAGAAGATGGTGTTTTAGAACTGTTGACCTTGTGGTTAGCAGTCTAACCCATAAGCCAATACACTACCAAGGGCTCCACCATTTGCCCTGGTGCTATAGTGGTAATAAGTTGGGCTACAGCCTGCGTGGTTGGTAGTTCAAAACCACCAACCACTCTAGGGAGAAAGATGGGGCTTCCTACCCCCTTACACAGGGATAGTTACAGAAAGCCAGAGGGATTACTCTGAGCCAACAGTGACTGCATGGCTGAGAGGTTGGAATATAGTAGGTCTTTTTCTGAAGGAAGTTCAACCTTTTGATACCTGTTTTCCCATTCAACAAACCCTGGTGCCCTATCGACATTCCCTTAAAGTAAGTGGGAAATGGATATTTAAGTAAATGGAGATTTGCTTTTTGTCTTTGTCTCAGGTGAAGCGACCTCAGGCATCCAAAGGTGCAGACATTGGAAAGGCTTCCTTCCACTCTGTGGTGAGTCTTCTTTGTTCCACTGGAGCTACAACGTAAGTTTAAAAAGAACATATCATCATCATGTAGATTTGTTGGGTATATTTAGAATAAGATTTTAAACTGTGTACCCACCCCCAATTATATTCTTGTTTTTAACCTTTGTAAGACAGACTAACATGTATCACGACCAAAGAATGAAATAAACCTCCCCAAAACATGCATTGAAAGGGGGAGCGGCATCAGTCTTCCGCACTTGGTCTCCTCTTGTGAATCAGCGAACCTGCTGCTTCGTCTTTAAATTGCCTGGCTCTGGCCAGAAACATTGCACTGTGGTGCAGGCCCTTGAGACGCCATGCTATTGTTTTTGTTGATGGCACTATCCCTCCGGTGCCACTCCTAGGGCCCCTGTGTCCATAGGACACTGCCCAGCTCTGCGCTGTCCCCACCATTGCTGCTCTGTGTCTCTGTCTGAGGCTACTTTGGTAGTCACTGTTGAAGGTCTTCCTCTTTTATGCCAACCTGCTACCAAGCACAGCGCGCTGTCCTACTCCAGGGACGGGTCCCGCCTGATGACTTGTCCAGGGTATGTGATGCCGAGTCTCACAGCCTAGCTTCCAGAGAATATTCTGCTAAGACAAAAGTATGTGTTCTTCTGGCAAAAACTATAATGAATGATAAGTTGGAACGCAAGGGAGGGCTGTGCTTTTTGGTTAGGGCCCAGCAATGATTTTGCTTCCTTCCTAAGGAATCCATTATACTCTGGCCACGTTGGACACTCTTGCTCAAAGCCCACAGGGTTGAACTCACAGTGCTCGTAATAATTGCTAGCAAGGTAGGCGTAGACTCATAGGAAGAACGTGAAAGCCATGAGCATAGTGTTATCCTTCGTTGCTTCAAAACTTTGCAAGAACACCAGTGCGTTGTGATATAGAACTGTGAAGTACCCCCAAGACTCACAGACCCTACTCAGAGCCGTGCTCACAAAGGGCGTAGACCACGCACTCCTTTCTCACACCTGCTGTCTGTCATGTCCCCTGGGAGTGTCTTGGGGTCGGGGGACTGGGCAGAAGGCAGCTAATGGAGAGGGACCCGTGGCTGCAGCACAAATGCTTCATCTGAGGAGGTAGACACTGCTAATGACACCGCTGCAGGTGGAGACCTTGGTAGCAAGCGGCAGACAGGAACACGGTACCTGGGGTGAGCTTTGAAAGACGCCTAAGAGTTTGCTCCAGCTCCTGCCCTGGTCAAGACCCTGATGTTATCCAGACAGATCATACCGTGGAAGCGACAAATGTCTGATCCGAGGTGTAAAGGCAAGCAAACAAGCAAAACTCCCTGCCATCGAGTGAACTCCAATTCACAGAGACCCCACAGGATAGGCTAGACCTGTCCCTGGGGGGACCTGAGACTCTAAGTAACTGTTTCCAGAAGCAGAAAGCCTCATCTTTCCCCTAAAGAGTGACTGGTGCTTCCAAACTGCCAACCTTGGCGTTAGCAGCCCCACTAGTAACCGACGACACCACTAGGGCTAGAAGCATGGTAAAATGTGGGCGTGGTGGCGGCATGAACACAGCACAGCAGGCGGCGGTGCTGTGGGTCTGTTTCTGGACCGTGGAAGCCGTCGGTGATGTGGACACACTTAGTGCTGGGGCTGCCGCACCACCGTGAGCCCTTCTGTTACAACTGATGAAAGGCAAGAGGGCACCTCAACCTTTCCCATTGTGTTAGTCCAGCTTAACAAGAGAAACAAAATCATAGACACGCATATGGATATAAGGGGAAGGTTTATATACAAGAGGAATGGGACATTGAGAAAGCATCCCAGCCCAGTCTAGTCCAAAGTCATAAGTTCGATATTAGCCCATATGTCCAATACCAGTCGATAGTATAACGTCTCCCTCTGACTCATGAAGTAAGTGCAGTTGAAGCATCCTGGTGCTGGCAGGGGTCTCCCCATGGGTCCTCGCTTCCAGGGCTCAGGGTCCATCAATAGCATCCAGTGGTGGTAGAAGCAACTCAGCACTGGCAGGGGTCTCCATGTGGCTTCGCCAGCTTCAGAGGTCTGGTTCCATCAGGGCAAGGCTTTGTGGCTTCTCCTCCGGCTCCTTCAGCTCCTCGGATACTAACATCATGTCTTATCTGAAGTTTGTTGTCTCTGAGACTAACTCCCAACAACTGGGGAAATAGCTTCTCATCTCCATGAGGGAAATATCACGAGATTTCCCAGAAGTCTCAGGAGAAAGTCATGCCCACACGGAGGCCTCATTGGCTACTCATTGGCTATCTCCAGATGAACAGGCTAGCCTCCACCCCTACATCCCAATCATGAAATTGACATTATGAATACATGACCACCACACCCGTTAAAGCCAAGCCAAAGACAATAGCTCCACGCTTGCTCCCTCAGATGAGAATGACCTTGAGAAGGAGGAACTAGGTCCTCTTCCTGGCACTGAGAATCAGGGGATTCCTGGAACAGCGTGTCCTCCTCGTGGAAGAATGCTGGGAACAGGTTTGGGTCAAAAACAAAGAGGGGGCAGGAGGCTCCTCCGTGATCAAGTAAATTTGGGAAGCAAGGCTAGCGAGTCCTTGTCCACTTCCACAGAGCCTTCCGACGGTGCCTTTGGGACATGGAGAACCCGTGGGCAAACACCAAATACCATCTCCTGCCCTTCCCCCATGCCCTGCCTGCTAGTGTGTAACCTATTGTTGAGTCCATCTCTGGGCGCACGTTCGGTACGTGCAGACTTAAGGCTTTGTATGGAGAAAGAAAGGGCTCAAACCCGATGACAGAGGGAGGGGACAGGGCAGCCTTACGTTCTCTTTTACACATCGCCGTGCCTTGGAACCGACCCAATGGACCCTCCCAGTAGTAACAGGAAGGGGAAGGTCCTGGGTGGTGGCTCCGACCCACCTAGCTGCGGAAGAAAGGCTGGGTGATCTTCTGTAAGGGTTACAGCTGAGAGAAGCCTATGCAGCAGGTTTCCTTGGCAACATATGCCGTAGCTGTAGTGAGGCATCGACACAAGGGGTGGTATGGTTTTCAGGGGAAGAGAAGTGGCTAGTGCAAACACAGACATTGGTGACAAGACCAAGCATGGACCAGTCAATGGCATAACTGCCAGTGGAAGGGGCCAGGAGAAGGGGTGTGGTCAGAGCAACACTCAGTACAAGTCACTCCACACACTGTCCCTCGAGCCAGCCATCGTCCTTCCAGTACTGAGAGTCCCTTGCTATTTAGTCTCCCTCAGACTGACCTGGAAGGCCCTTGTAGAACATGTGTGGAGTCTCTCAAAGCATCGCACTAACCTCACTGACTTGAAGAGCAGCAGAGAATGGCATTGAGGACTTCAAATCCTGGTGCAGAGGTCAGCTGTTCTCAACCTTCCTAGTGCTGCCACCCTTTCATCCAGCCCCTAATGTGGTGAGGACCCCCAGCCATGTGATTATTTCCGTTGCTACTTCTTCATCACTGTCATTTCGCTACTGTTAGGAATCGTCATGAGAATATCTGATATGCAGGATGTATTTTTGCTGTTACAAATTGGACACAGTGAAAGCTGCGTGATTCATCACAAAACAATATGGCATTAGAGATTGGGAAAGATTTATTTCTAATGACAAATGAATGAAATTTTGTGTGGAAGCACGGTGTAGCCCCAGTAACAGTCTTCACCCTGAGGACTCAGATGTGGTGTATCTGCATGGGGACAGACCAGCCCAGAGATAATAAAGGAGGAAATATGTGTTTTCCAATGGTCTTAGGCAACACTTGTGAAAGGGTTCTCCGACCCCCAAAGGGGTCGCGGTCCCCAAGTTAAGAACCAGTGCTGCAGGTCTTCCTTTTGCTGGTAAAGGATGCCTGGTGTAGTCGCAGGCTACAGTTCTGATGAACTCCTCTCTCAGTGCATGATGGGAGAAACAGCAGCACAGGGTTAACCAAAGCCCTGTTCCAGGGACTGCTCCTTCTCAAAGCAGCCCTGCCGGGCAGGGTAAAGGTCCCCGAGGGTAGGTAGGGCTGTCATCTGTACTCACAGATGGTCACACCTTCCTTCCATGGTGGAGCGCCCGTGGGTTTGAGCTAGCATCGAGTGCTTTAACCACTATCCCACCCAGGGCGCTGCAACATACACTGGGATTGGTAAAAGAGGATTGTTTGGGGATGGACCTTTTATGGGTGAATGGGTGCCTGCTTTGTAGAAAGCGGGAGCTAAGGATTGTGAGGGATACATCGTTAAGACAGGACATCTGCCTGGGAGAAGCTTATAAATGGAACAAAGGAAATTCCCAGGTGCCCACAGATGAGCTTTTTGTGAAGTTGCATGTGATGGGATCAAAACCAGCCTTTGAAATGGCCACTGGCGGTAGACCAGTGATAAGGCCAGAGGTCCCTCCACGTACTTGTGTGATTTGTGAATGCGCTCCAGGTCTTACGTAGGCTGGGTACAAGGTTGCCGCTGGTTTGATAGAATGTGTTCCCATGTCGTTCAAATCACTTATATTCTTTTCACCCTAGATGGCCTGTCATTTTCTGAGTGAGCTGTTTCTGAATTGTCATCATGTTAGTATGTTAGCAGTTATGTTTTATTTTTTTCTTTCCTTGGCCCTGTTACCTGAAATGCAGGTGTTTTAATTACTCATGACCCTTGAAGCCAACTTAGCCACTCTGACTCAGAGGAAGAAATAGAAGTTTCTATTTAGAAGGTTTATCAGCGAGGAGACCACAGCATTTACAAAACAGACTTGCCGTGTGGTGTCCTGAACTGAAATCAGAATATGTAGAGAATATATCCCTATGGCTTTCGAGTTTGCACTTGGGGGAGTCGAGTATTGATTTGTTACATCCACTTAGGTTTTAGGTAACTGCTATGGACCAGGAGCAAACAAACAGAACAATAAGGTTCTGTAAGTCTTCATCCAGTCTCAGAATACGCAGGTGACTCACTGGCTAGCAGGGCCTAGCTTCTAATCACTAACATGTAAATAAGAAAAGTCTTCAGCATGATCTAGCCCTTCTAGGTGACATCCACATCCAACCCAGGTGCTTTCGAGAAAGGAAGCCAGTGATCAAAATTCCCTAGGGACTGCATTCATCAAATGCTTTTGACGAGCTGCATTTTATAAGGGAGAAAAATAACGTGAGGTGACAGTGTCAGTTTTTTCTTCTGTGTCTTTCGAGGCCATGTTTGAGATACACAGAGGTGCTACGACGTTTCCTCACTACGTAAGATACAAAGAAATTGGTGGATTGGGGCAGATTTAGAAAGTGTCATATCCTCATGAGTTGTAGTACCAGGGGGGCTGGATTATTGAGGGCTTTAGCATCTGTAGTCCATGGCACATCATGAACAGGCCTGGCAGGGTCTTGCTCAGGGATTGTTCTGGTAGGGACAAAAAAACTGTCTCATAAGATGTCAAAAGAGACAAATGGGATCAATGGCGCCGTGAGGTCTATTTTTAGCAGCTGCGGATAATGAATCCAGTGTCTGGAACAACAGGCAGCGACTGTTACAGCTGAGAAACTTGGAGAAGCTTTGAACCAGATTCACTGGGCATAAGAAATCAGAGAGACAAAACTGCCCATCAAGGTTTTCAGGAGTCCAGGCCTGGCTTCCTGCTGGGAGACACCAGCTTCTCTTCCCCCACCCCCTTTGGTTCTGTGTCGCCCCAGATCCCAGCAATGGCCATATCTGTTCTCTTGTCCAGGTGACCCGTGCTTATAGACATCAGTGTTCCGGGTGCTCCCTCCGCCTGTTCTAAGCTCTGAGGAGAGCCCGCACTGAAGAAAGATTACGTCTGCAGTCAGCCTCTGTGCAGTCAAGGAGGGTGTTAGTGCCAGCATTGTGTTTTCAAGTAGAAAGAGGTGGGACTAGAGTTAAGTCCTGGGTTATGATAAACGACCAGCAGGGTCAACAATGAGAGTAGAGAGACCAGGAGGACCAGGGGAGGGTGGGGGGCAGAGAGAGGGAATCGATCACAAGGATCAGCCTAGAACGCCCTCCAGAAGGACAAACAAAGGAAAAGTGGATGAGAAGTGACAGAGGATGATGTAAGATATGAGAATAATAATCTATAACTTATGAAGGGCTTGTGAGGGAGGGCAGGCGGGGAAGGGCGGGGGAAGAAATGGGGAGCTGATATCAGGGGCTCAATTGGGAAGAAAGATGAAGTCAGCATTATGTGCTTGACACACTGAATGAAGGTATGGATTGTGATAAGAGATGTAAGAACCTCCAATAAAGGTATTTTATAGATTTTTAAAATAAATAAGATTTAAAAAGATATTGTTTATCTTTTAAAAATGCAGAATCTTGTTTCTTAAAATGTTGTAACTTCACCTATGTGACTCTCCCTTCGATTTCTAAACAGCAGTCATTCAAAGAAAACCACAGCCCAGCAGGTGCTCGGGTGTGAAACATGGCTGTCCGAGCCGTCAGTGTTCACAGCGGGATGGTGGGGCCCAACCGAGGTTCTGGGAAACCAGTGATCCCATCACGTGACCCTCTGTGGGGCATCCAAGTTGTGAAGCGCTGTCAGTGGATGGGACCTATTCTCACCTTCTGCAAAACCAGAGACCCACCCATTTTTCTATTGTGGTGACTGTGGTGCTGGAAGTCATACCCCTGATATTTAAAATGCCAGCAGGATCCCTGCCCCCCGCTCCCGCTCTGGCGTGGATGTTTCTGCCGAAATTCCAGACCAAAAAAAAAAAAAAAAACCACAACAAAACAGACTAGGAAGAAAGGTCTGGTGATCTGCTTTGGAAATGAGTGAATCACAAGTGTGTGGGTCCTAGCAGAGCCCTGGCTGAGTGGTTGCTGTGGGCAGATCATCTTGCGGGGAGCATTGTCTTGTTTGGCTAAATCAGAGCACAGGAGACCCTCCATAAGACGAACTGGTGCGTGATCATAGGGTGGGCTCAGGGAGGCCAGCGATCCCGGTCTGTGGTCAGAAGCTCAGCTCAGTGACGGCTCCCCTACCACCACGCTGAGCTGTTCATTTCTCCCAGCCCTGGGTCATTGTCACCACTGACCGGACTTTGTGGACTGCCTGTCCATCGCCCTTCACTCCCACCGGATCTTCCCAGAGCCCAGGGTGATGGAGGAGGGGGGTGTCCCTTCACACATCTGCTCTGAAATCCCAGCGACACTGTGACATGGACCATCACGTACGCGTGGCACCAACCCTGCTCCTTCCATCTCCGAGGGAACTCCTTCCAGGATGGGGCGATTTTGCACCCCCTCTCCCTGCAAGCGCATCTGACTTTTTTCTGCCTCTGGGAGAAGTCAGAGTTTCATTCTTGCCCATAACTTTCTGTGCCCCTCCCTGGAGGACCATGGTGGCCTTAGGGGTCGGCAGGAACCCACAGCTCACTTCCTAACTAAGAGGCCCCAGGCAGGTGTTTTAACCTCCACGTCTGTGCATTCATGGGAGTAAACTCCAGCCAGTGGAGGTGGAGGTGCTGGAGCACATGTGTACAATGCCCCCCCCCCCAAGCTCCCACCCCCA
>PVJH01042205.1:0-14474 GCA_004026705.1 Nesogale talazaci
TATCCTTTGTCTCTGAATGCAAACAGGACTATGTCTTCTGCCATTCCACCCTTGATGCACTTATTTGTCACACAGCTTTAAAAAGTGTTCACAGGTTGTCAGCTGTTGTGGAGAGCACACAGGAGTGGGCAGTTGCCCTGGCGCTCCTGCCGGAAGCTTCATAGCAAGTCTCCTCCTGTGAGGGGCGGTGCTGGAACCACAGCCAAGGAGGTCAAAGGCCAGGACTCTGCATCAATTTTGTGAACGCTGAGCTCTGGGTGTTCCTGTCTGCTGGCAGCTGTGAGAAGCAGAAATAGACTAGGGACAAAGAGTCCATGGAGCTTTATTCTCTTTCTCTGTTAGGCAGGGTTCTCTAGAGAAACAAAACCAGGACACTTATGAAAATATATATATGAAACAACAACTAATTAATCCATCCAGCAATACAGAGGGTTCAGTTCAGTTCAGTTCCATGGAACAGTTAATATACTGGAAGTGCTTTAACATCACATGGGCAGCTGGGTCCAAGGTCAAGGAAGCAGACAGTGGAGTCCTCCCTATGGAAAGGCAAGCAGAGTCTGCACACAGGCAGCACACAGCAGGGTAGTTCACCAACAGACAGTAGCTTGGGAACTTAATGAAGGAGGCCCAGATGGGAAATTAAGCACAAGCAATGCGAGAAGACAGGATTCACCAGCATCAAGCTCAAACGATGTATTTGGAGAAGCAAGTCTCAGAGGAACATCAAGGTCCAGCAGCAGGATCCACAGGTTGGCTTGGAGCACAGGTAGCGTAGCTCACAAGTTGAGGCAGGGAACTAGCTAAAGCAGCAACACATTCCAAACACCAGAGAGCAAGAGAGAGGGGGTGGGCCTTGCAGAGCCACTTATGTCTTGGCCGTCCAATCAAACTTTGACCTGATTAATCACACATGATCGTATCGGTCAGGTTGGTGCAATAAACTTTATCACATCGTCCTACCTTTCCCTTACTCCTACCCTTTCTTTTTGTCTTCTTTTCCTTCCTTTTTCCATGAAAGAACCTGAGTATCCAAAAAGGAGTAGTAGGTAGTATGCTAGACTATGAAGAAAACTCAAAGAAAAAGACAGACATCCTTTATGAATCTTACAGTCTGATTGACAAGACTGATCATCGAGTAAACAATTTCAGGGATAAGAAGGAGAGATCCAGGGTACTTAATTACCAGAGAACACTGTCATATCCAAGTAATCAATGCTTCCTAAAATAAATCCAAGTAACTTGTCTAAAGAGCTGAAGGCTGTTCACAGCTTTGGAGTCCAGAAGGTGATGAGGATGGCAAAACTGAAATTCAGTGGTTGCTAGCGAGCCTTAAGCGATGTCATCAGGTTAAAATCTGTTCTGAGACAAGAGAGGCATTCCTTCTGAAAAAGAAAGACTAAATAGCCAGATTGCCATGTTTATAATACCAGTTTTCTTAGGGCAGCTGACAGATTGGAAAGTTTGGAAGCAGAGATAAGATGCTAACACTTAAAAGTTCACAACAGTGGGCCAAGCACACCAAGGATCATGAGGGTGATGGCGGGGGGCGGGGAGTAGGGGGGAGGAAAGCAGACTTTTGTTCTGTAATACTCACTGCAGTCGGTATTCGTGTCAACTCCACAACTGACGGGGAGTTGGGAGGGTGATCAAGAAGAACAGGCAAGGGGAAAAATGGAAAAATAGATACTCGTGATTTATTCCTCTTGTGCTCTAGGAAATAGGCAGGAATCTAGGGTTATCCCCCAATTTCTGACTAAAATAGTTGAGGTGCCATTTTTCACTCAAAAAAAGGACATAAAATGACAATTTGGGGGCTGAGCCCCAGTAGCGTAGTGGTTGAGTGTGGGACTGCGGCCGACTGGCTTGGCGGTTCAAATCCAAGCAGCAGCAGGGCTGGACCTCCCATTTCCACCAGAGGGCAGTGATGCCTAAAAAAATTTTTTAAAAATGACAATTTTGGATCTTTGGAGTCCTGCTGGCATAATAGGCTATGCACTGAGCTGCTAACCACAAGGCCAGGGATTTGAATCTACCAGCCACTCCTTGGGTGAGAGATGAGACTGTCTACTCCTGTAAAGATGTGAAGTGTTGCGAACCCAAAGGGGGCACTTCTCCCTTTCTCTGTAGGGGCTCTGTTTGTTGGAAGCAACTCAATTGCAGTGAGAGATGGCACAGATGATTGAACACCTAGTTGCTACCCTAAAGGTTGATGGTTAGACTCCAGCAGAGATACATCAGGAGAGAGTGATCTGTGGAAAATTCACCCACTAAAAACCCCGTGGAGTCTAGATTTCCTCTGACACATATGGAATGGCCAAGAGTTATAATTGACTCAATGGCAACTGTTGTTTGTTCTGGAAAAAGAAGTTCAGTTTTGTGCCTTTTAATTTTGAGATGCTTCTTGAACAATTGAATGGAGATGTCTAGTAAGCTGTTGGAAGCTTAATAAAATAAAAATTGTATTAGGTTTCATATAGATGAAGAGTAAAGCCGTGTATGAATTTCTAGGTTAGAAATAAGCTCTGCGGAATAAGTAGAAGGCAAGAGGCCAATAAAGGAAACTAAAGCCATCAGCCAGTTAGATGCTAGGGAAGCCAGGGAGCAAACTCTCACCAAGAGGTGAGTTTGAAGAATTGGGTCAACTGTGCTGATCAAGGTTGAGAATTATCCACTGGCTTTTTCAATAAGGATTAGACCTTGCTGATGTCAAATACCATGTGGAGGCAACTGAACAAATATAGTGTGTGTCTCAGTGTCCCAGGGTTGGGAAAATGTGAAGGAAGAGGATGCAGCTGAGGGGCTGTGGAGAATCTTGAATATATTTAATGCTGAAGGAGTAGCGGTGATGTTTGAAAAAGTGGGATTTCTCCAAAAGTCGATGTACATAGGAGTGGGGGTGGCTTGCCAATTTTAACAAGAGGGAAATATAAGGGAGGAATTTCTCTACTGGACAGAAAATGGAGAGAAATTCTTCCAGGTTGCATCTTGGTGAAGAAACATGAGGGGGCGATGGAGGGGCTATGGAAAGTAGAAAAGGCTTGATACATTTGTGTGAACTGAAGAGAGAGAGTGTGGCAGTCATGTACTCATGTGGCAGTTTCATCATTGGGAATGTGGGGGTGGGGTCTAGTCTGCCAGTCTGGAGACAGCCAATGAACCTTTGTGTGGGCATGGCTTTCTCTGAGAGAAGCTCGACTGACAAGATAAAACAAGCTTGGCAGCGTCTGAGGAAGTAGAGGAGCCAAAAGGGAAGCCACACGGCCTTGCCTTGATGGAACAAGACCCTCGGGGCTAGAGAAGCCGCAGAGAGACCCCTGCCAGCGCTGAGATGCTTCTACCACCAATGTGTACTGCTGATGGAGCCTGAGCCCTGGAAATGAGGACCCATGGGGAAACCCCTGCCAGCACCAGGATGCTTCTACTGCCACTGGATACATAAGACTCTGCACCCACTGGCTTGTGACTTTGTGAGTTGGAAGGAGACTTTATGAACTGATATCAGACATATGAGCTAATATTGGACTTATGGCCTTGACTGGACTGGATTGGGATGCTTTCTCAATGTCCCATTCCTTTTGTATTAAACCTTTCCCTTTTACCCATATGCGTGTTTATGAATTTGTTTCTCTAGTCTACCCGGGCTAACAGAGGGCAATCACTCGAGGATTGCTGGGCGGCATCGGGGGGTCTAGTAGAATTTGCAGACTAGGAGTCCATCTGACTGCTCTGAAAGGTAATGCTATTGCTATATATTTCTCTACATGAGGACTTACTAGTCCAGGTATTGGCTCAGAAATGATGGGCAAATGGACTTACGGGAGTTGTGTTTTACTAAAAAGGGGAATGCCAGCATATTGATGATAAAAACCAAACTCACTGCCATAGTCAATGCCAAAAACACAGGATGGCTTAAGCATTGGACTATGCACCTAACTAAGCAGGCAAGGGAAGCAGAAAACACAAGAGAGACTGATAGGGAGAAGGTACCAAAAAACAAAAAAACTCTAAAACAAAGCTCTCAAGGCTTTTGAGTTAGTTCTGACTCATAGTGACCCTATCGAATGGGGTAGAACTGCCCTACTGGGCTTGCAAGATGACTCTATGGGAGTAGAAAGTTTCATTTCTCTCCTGAGGAGCAGCTGGTGATCTTGAACTGCTGACCTTACAGTTAGCCCCTAATTTGTAACCCACTATGCTACCACGGGCTACAACAGTGCCCTTAATCCTCCTTTGCCTTCAAAGCCCACACCTACCAAAGGGACTAGCTGGTCAGACACCAAAAGGAGTGGAAGGCAGATATTGAACTGAAGATAAGATGAAGGATCATCCTGAGGCTCTGAGGATGGAGGCATCCTCATATATGAGTCTTTGATGTTGTTTGAGATGATGAGAGCTCATGAACACAGGTTGAGCAAAAGCAAAGTAAGCTGTAGAGCTAAGGCTGATCCGCTCATGAACTCTTGGCTCCACTGGCTTATCTATAAGGTTAATATTTGGTATGTATCTGTATACGTTGTCCAAGCTCATTTGAATGAGGGAAAGACCCGGTACAATTTACCCACTTGCAACGGTGGGGCATCTCACCTGTATGCTTTCAGTGATGATTCACATGGAGGGAAAGCTTGATATAAGCCATACCACAGGTCTCCTAATGGCAGATGTAGGACCTTGAAATCTGAGGTCGTCTGGGCTCCCTTTCCTGCTCTGTACCTTTTGAAGTGGGTGTGGCCTGCTCAGGGCCTTCCTGGGCGTCTGGATGACCCATAAGAGAGTTTGGGGAGCTTAATGCCAGCTTCGTTGAGGACACAGCTGGGGGCATCTCAAGATTGTGGGGATCTCTGGATTGCAACATCTCATTGCCTGGTCCTCCATCAAAGACATGGTTGAGGCCAAGGCTTTTCTGTTGGTTATAGAAGCTCCATTAGAAGGTACAGTTGGGGTCCCACAATAAGGCAATGTTGGAGCCCTAATGTAGTGCATTGGGATTACATTGGGTGTGGAGCTTGGTTGGTCATTGGGGGGCACTTTTAGATTCCCATTAACATTCTAGGGAATCATTGGATTTCTTGAGGACACCAACAGTTTGGGTGGATGAGCGTCCTAGCTCAGACCAGGGCTTTGATCCACTGTTGTGGCCTTGCAGCCACGGGTTCTCTCCAGGTACCATCAGGCCACAGTCACTGCCCTCAGCTAGAGTGAAGTACGGGCATGCACAGGCCACGCACAGTGACAGAGTACAGGCATGTCTTTGTAGGTATTTTTTATTGCACTTTGCTTTATTGTGCTGTGCAGTGATTACATTATTTTACACATTCAAGGCGTGTGGCAAGTTGGCACCAAGCAACTCCATTCGGGGAGAATGGAGTTTGGGGCAGTTTCCCCGGAACATACTTCTCTTTACATATAGGGAATTCTCACAATATTTCACACTTGTTCATAATGCTATCGCACACTTAATGCTGATGACAGTCAAGTGGAAGCATAATTTTTATATTTATATGCAGTTGTTGTTGTGAGGTGCCCTCGAGTAGGATCTGACTCTGTGCCCACACCACAGAACAAAACACTTTTTATATGCACATGGAAACAAACAACAGATTGTGTGATTTGCTTGATTGCCTTCATCCGTGGTTGAAGCTGACCTATTTCTGAGGCCAGCCTCTAGCGGGGCCAAGGGTCACCCTCAGGTCCTAGAACACATCCATGGGAGGAGCCGACAGAGGAACAAAAGGGGCAGCGTCCACTCACACTCACTGCCTTCATGTCGATCCTGACGGGTCCATTCCACAAGACAGTCGAGCTGGCCCTGTGGGTTTCAAGACTTGACATCATTACAGGAGTAGGCAGCCTCGCCTTTCTCCCCAGGAGCACCTGGGCGAGTTGAACTGCCGACCTTGTGGTTAGCCACTCTGTGTGCCACCCACTCAGCCACCAGAACTCTTTGTGTGGTTGGGCAGAGCGTCTAAAGTTATGATTTCAGAGAAGATGAGGACCAGGTCTGAAGTGTAGTCAAAGAGTGAAGACGCTAGTTAGCATGCAGTTACTGAGAATCAAAGACCATCAAAAAGGAAAGACTTAGGAATGTTGATGGATGGAGACTAAAACCATTTGTTGACTTCCATTTTTGGAGTTGAGAGTAAGGTCTGTGGATGAGAGGAATATAATTATTTAACAAGTGTCTATCAAGTGCCCCTTTGTAACAAGTGTCTTTTGGTTTCTATGCTAGATATAGGAATCAGGTAGTTATAGATCTCATGGGCTTGCGATTTAATAAGGTGGGGTGAAGAGTCCAACACATATACCAGAGGTTAATGAGGGCCGCAAACAACAAAAGGTCAAAAGAGGAAGGTGAAACAGGAAGTGCCGGGCATAGGGAGTGATGCTTGGGTTGGTATCTTCTGCAGGGTGGTATTTAAGCCACTAGATGGCTGAAAGCATTAGAAGTGAGAACTTCTTCTGAAGGTCAAGTGAGGGGAGAGAACCTCGCACCTGGAGAGAGCCAGTGTGCAGGCTGGGAGGCAGTCACAGGTTAGCTTCATTTCAGCATGCCTGGGTGAAGTGAGGGAGAAGGGACAGGAAATAATACTGCAGGGTAGTCTTCGTTAGCTCCTGGAACATTGTGCTTGGGTCTTGATTCTTGGCATGGGGGACCCATTGTTTGATGCAGCCTTTCTAAGAGTGGACAATACTGCCCCCGCGAGGAGGCTGGAACAATTCAGAGGGACTCCCAAAGCAAATACACACAGTTGGTCATGGATTATGGGCTGTGGTACAAAAATATTTAATGGTGGGGGGGGGGCATTCACATAGGAGGTTATTCACATATTCCCTGCAAGGTGAGGGCAGCTTGCATCAAGAAGGTAGATGGAAGCAGGTGAGGAGTCCTTGCATTCTGAAGGAAGAGCGATGCTGAGATGCTTGCCAGCAAGTTTTATCACCAGATAAAATGCAATCTTGTGCATTGTCTGTTTTTTATGTGTCATGGACTTTGGAAATTCTTTAATTTAGACTTTTATAGAGGAAGATTTGTACTATCAAAAATATAACATGCATTATTTCCCCAAAGAAAAGTGTGAATCACGTTAAGAGGTTCTCTTTGAGAGATGTGTCAAGTCAGCAGACAGAATATCAATGCCTTGGTAATGTGCAGAATACACTTTTTGAGTAACATTGAAGAAGTTTAACTGTAGCATGTTTTATTTCAGACTTTGCCCATTTCTGTTGGTGTTTGCCATTGTCACTTAAGCTCATCTGCAGAAAGCTTGTTGATGATGAGGTCCTACTGTGTCTCTTGGGCCTGGGACTGAGGACCAATGTGCACAATGGACAATTTCTCCTCACCCTTACAATAGCGTTCTAGAGGAAAAGTCTTTTGATTTTATTATTCTGTTACATGTGGTACTGAAGTCACGTGTTTCAAAAAGGGCAGAGCGCAGCATTTTTAAACCCAAGGATATCTCTCCAGAAGCCATCCACTTGACAGCTACTACATGCCGTACATAGCCTTGCTCAGCACCTAGCGTGTGTGTGCCCAGGGGACTTCAAAATGATGTGACAGTGAGACATATAGTATAATGATGTATGTATACTATCATTTTTGCTCTGCTTTTGTTCAGTGAGCCTTGATTAAAACTCTATTCGGAGTGCCTAAAATGATTCAGCCAGTCTAGATAATTTATAATCTAGGTTGTGTAACATGAGAACCTATTATACTGAATGCTGTAAAAAGTCCTAAAATAGAGACACACAAAAAGAACATCATACTGAACTTCACCTTGAGGATAAATCTTCCTTCTTTCCCCATAAAATGAACTTTTGCATGTCATTAGGTAAAATAATCATATCTGTGGTGATATGTTTTAATATTATGAATTTTTATAAACCTAGAATACAGGTATTTATGTGTATAGGTTATTGAAGATGAGAGATTGTTTGGGGGGGGGTTGGTAGTTCTTTTATCCAGATATAATAGTTGGTCGTACAACTCACTCATTCACTCCAGGGTGAAATTTATGATCTCTCGTACAGTCACAGCATGTGCAAGCATCTCAGCCTTTGACTTCAGGACATTTCACATACAAGCCAGCAGCTCCAGCAGCTCCTTCACTCCATACAGAGACAGATGACATTTCTAACTAAATGGAGGTAATTCACCAGTTGTTCCTTTGCTCATGAGAAAAACTTTAATTAAAACCAAATTCAAGCCTGAATGTAAATTAGAACCATATCAACACAAGGAGAATTGAGGTGCTATGTAAATTATTGATATGTATAAAACAAGCTCCGTGCCTCTTTAAAAGCCTATCTTTCTGACCTGATCCTTGTGGTAGTCATGAGTGAAAAAGGTCTATTTAAACTTGAGTTATAGTAATTAGAATTAAATAAAGTAAACAATTAAGTTCCTCAGTGGCACCAGCAACTAATGTATTGGATAGTGAAGAACATTGCTAGCTTCTGAGAACATTGTATTAGACAGTATCTTCTAACTAGAGTATCTGAAAGATTGGGTTACCAGACAACTTTCTATGTCCTATCTTCATTGAAACATATACTGAGCTCCACTTAATGTATTCTAGCAGCATAATAACTAGAAAATAGTCATTCTTATAGTGCTGCTTTTCATAACGTATTTTAGAAATCTGTGCTTACATTGCTTAGCTAATAGTTGATTATGGGCACATGTACACAATCAGACTCAGTAACTGGTAGCCACTCAAGGCAGGCTGGCTGCCATAACTGTAAAGAAAGCCATTGTCTGAATATAGTCAGTGCAAGTTGTTGCTGTTGTTAGTATGAGTTAGTGTGTTCTGTGCCTTGGTGATTACAGAGGAGTGTCTCTTGAGGTAAATAAAATTCTGGCTTTCTTGGAAAGCTAGAGTTTGCTTTGACCAAAGGAGCACTCTTCGGAGGGACAGGGTGAAGGATGTGGCCATAATTCCCTCACCAGGATTTAATCTGAGTTAAAGGGTAGAGGAGGGTGATAAAGAGGGTATTTGGGGCAAAGGCCCTGGTGTTCCCTTCAGTGAAGTAGCCCCTATCCCTGCCATCGTAGTTTGTCATCACTGTTGTTGATCAGTGCCCTGGAGTTGGTTCCCACCCAAAGAGACCCCGTGGACAGCAGAAGGGAACACCGCTTGTCCTGCGCCTTCCGGGACATTGTTCCCCGGCTGGAGCTTACGGTTGCAGCCCCAGTGTCAGTCCGTCTTGTGGAGAGCTGTCCTCGCCTTTGCTGACCCTCTACTTTCCTAAGGGACTGTTCTCTCCTGACAGCATGTCCAAATATGTGAGACAGAGTTTCACTCTCCTTCCCTCTCAGGAGCATTCTGGCTGTGCTTGATACAAGACAGATTTGGTTGTGCTTCTGACAGTCCATGGCACTTTCCATGTCAGAACCATAACTCAAATGCACTTCTCTGTTGTCTTCGTTATTCAGTGTCCAACGTTCACCTGCATCGGAGGTCACTGAAGCCTAACCGGCTTGAATCAGGCACCCCTTAGTTCTCCAAAGACGCCTTTTTGCGGCAGAGCTGAGCGTGGAGGCTGCTGGTTCTCTTGACTGCTACTTCCGTGAGCCTGCACTGTCGATTCAAGCAAGACCATACCCTGCAGAACATCAACCTTTTCTCCATTTGTCACAATGCTCCCTCTATACCTGGCCTTGGAGAAAAAGCTCCTGGGGCAAAACAGGGATATTGAGGTCACATCTGAGAATTTGTTACTGTTGAGTGTGGGCTTGTCAGACCAGAGCATATGACTTGGGAGTCCAATTATCAAATGCCTTCAGGAGCATGTTCTAGCCCGGTGGTTCTCGACCTTACTAATGCCATGACCCTTTAATACAGTTCCTCATGTGTGGTGACCCTCCAACCATAACATTCT
This sequence comes from Nesogale talazaci, assembly GCA_004026705.1. Taxonomy (NCBI): domain Eukaryota; kingdom Metazoa; phylum Chordata; class Mammalia; order Afrosoricida; family Tenrecidae; genus Nesogale; species Nesogale talazaci. The sequence goes on from PVJH01042205.1 coordinate 9,880, forward strand.
TTACATTGGTACTTCATAACTATCACTTTGCTACTGTTATGAACTGGGCAACTCCTGTGAAAGAAACATTTGACCTCCAAAGGGGTCATGACCCACAGGTTGAAAATTGATGTTCTATCCAAGCGTGTAGGTCTAGCTGGAGCACAAAGGCTCGGAGAGCTTCCTGGTCAGTTGCTCTGCTTTGAGAATCTTTCTTCATTTCCTTACTTATGCAACGATCCTGATTTATATCCTTTTAGTATACTAGAACTGACAGTCATAAGTATAATATTTTTCATGAGTTTTCTAGGCCATTCCAGTGAGTTAATGAACCTAACCACAGCATACTCTTAAACTGATAACTAGGGTCAGAGACTGTGTGCCTTGTAGGTGGCTGGTGTCAGAAACCGTGGATAAGTAGGAAAGAAGGAATATTACTCATCTTTGCCCTTTGTGAGTAGACCTTATGGTGATTCTCAGGCTACGAATGCGTCCTTATCTCTGATTCTTTTCAGTCATTGTAACATTCTTGCTCCATTTTCCTAGTATGTTTGAGACTCACGGAGGCACCCAGAGCAGCTTCCCTGCATAAGCTGTGATCCGTTTTCCTCTATAAGCTGGTGTCCAGTTCTGTGACCTCTACCTCGACCTTTTGTTTGAATTGTTGAATAACCCAACTCTGCCTCACCCCCTCCCTCCTCCTAGCCTAGCTCTGAAGAAATGTTTAGAAGGGAACTAGGAGAGAACTAAACCCTGTCTGTAGATTATCTTTTTTATCAGACATTTTGCTGTAGTTTTTAAATTTTTCTTAGATATAATTTGGAAAAAAAGCTGACTCACAGAAAATCAATTGGCTAAATTGATTCAGCTAAATAAATTCAGCGAATCACAAGTAAAGTATAGTTTTACCAGAAGTATAGATTCACCCCAAAGCTTAACAAAACCATGTTACCTATAATTTATAAGATATTGAAGGCTGATCCCCGGTGGCATAGTGGTTGTGCGCGGGACTGCGGCCCACTGGGTTGGAGGTTCAAATCCAGCAGCAAGGCTGAGCCTCCTACTCCCACCACCAAAAAAGAAAGAAAAGAAAGAAAGAAAGAAAGAAAGAAAGAAAGAAAGAAAGAAAGAAAGAAAGAAAGAAAGAAATTGGATTATATCAAATGTTTGAACATTTTGTCAACTTTTAGATTTTTTTCACCAGTGCTGTTTTACCTCCGCAAAGGAGGAAAACTGGTTCTTGGCAAATGAGGACTTCTTACGTATTTCAAACAACAAGTATTGTGAAAACTGACCCAGGACTAACTTGCCTTATCCCCAGGAGAGCCTGGGAGTAGGGTTTGTGGTCTGTGCTGTACAGAAGTGGAGCTGACTGAATTGTCAACAGAGCTGAGCGCCAGACTCCAGATTGAAAGAGAGGAGTTTTTCAAAGACATTCTAGTTACATGCCTGTGAAATCAAATCTGAAGATGCCCCAGGGGGGTTTGTGAGATTTCTCCAATCTCATTTCACAAGTTCAGGGATTTCTGAGGCACCCCAGTGACCCATAATAGTGTCTGAATAGAATGCTCAATAAATAGTTTCCGTATGAAATAGACACATTGGTGACCCTCTTAAATGAGAACAGTGATATCTAAGTACATACTTTCAGTTTGCCAATCTGCGACTATGTATTTCTGTTTCCCAAAGCAAGTGACACCTCCCTCTGGGGCCACTGGAATGATCCAAGGTTTGAGGGGGGCAGGCGCTGCAAAAGCAGAGAGCTGCACTTCATTCTCTCCGAAGACAGATGAAGCTTTAGATGTTCACAGAGGCTTATCATCTCAGTGACCACAGGGACAGCTCTGCTCTGTCCTGTGCGGGTGCTACATGCCAGAATCCACTTGATGGCAAGGAATTTGGGGGCTTGGTGGGGGCACTTAGTCCTAAAAAAAGACATTTTCACAAGAGTATTATTTTTTGTTATTCTTTTATTCATTAACATTCCATTTAGACTTTTAGTAGAGATAAAATGAGTGCTTTGGGCAAGATCATATTTGACAGCCGTTCACCTGCTCATTGTTCATTCATTGGTTCGTGCTGCAGTTACCATCTATAAAGAGCGGGGACCACGTCCTCCCAGGCTTTGCCCCAATGCACGTGCGCACACCTACTGCCCGCAGCTTCCCGACCTTCCTATACATTCTCAAGGTACTGTCTGGAAAGGTGTCAGCATGCACTCTAGTCGTTATTGCATCTGTAAAAAAGAGATTCTGAGTCATTTTCTTGACTTCGTGTCCATATTTGTTATTATCACACTTTGAAAACATCTAACAGTTAAATTCTAGACTGCTTCTTTAGAAGCCCATTGATAGCGCATGGGAGGTGAGGCGGCCTTCCTACCCAGCTGTCCTTGCTGGGAGCCCCACCCCACCCAACCCCACCCTCCTCATGTATTAGTGATTTGACAAGCTATTCATTTCAAAAGATTCTGCAAGGATGTATTATTAATTTTTAAAAAACGAAAGGAGAAAATTAAACACCTTACATTTAAGTTGGTTCATTTTTGGAACATTAAAAGCTCATCTGTCCCAAGATAACCCCAGCTAACAAGATGGTTCCTACACCCTCACAAATAGGATGATTTCCGTAACTTTGCCCCCCTAAAAACAGTAGTGTCACCAAATTGTAGGCATCTGTCTCCAACGTCACCTCCTTTGCTTCCAATTCACTGGTTCAAGAACTGCTGAGGCAACAATTCTTCCATTTCCCATCCCATCTTTGGACTGCCTACCATCTCCTTCCTCTTTCTCTATCACTTAATCCAGTTGATTAGTCAGCCTTTCATGATCAGTGTCTCCACACCACCCTTCCTTCTGCAACCACCTCTGCCACTCCCACTGTTTTGCTGAGTTGGGAAAACTAACCCTGAATCCAGCCTTTCATTTCTGGGGACCTCCACTTAAAAAGATGAAAATTACTCAACTAAGTTGATGGTTACATATAAAATTCATCCTCACCTGAAATTTCAAGTATTATTTTACACAATTTCTTAAATATTGGATCATTATCCTTCTTAGAATTTTTTTCTTTTTCAGAAGAAGACTATATAGGAATTTTTATCCACAGACAGATGGGGTTCTGAGCCAGTCCTTCTGTTCTGATGCAAGAGACCCACTCGGATGGGTTTCTGTGCATAGGTGGAGGCAGCAGAAGGCCTTCTGAGCAACCATCTGTGCAGGATGATGTCCATTTGCTCCAACTGAGTGGAGCATGTCAGACATTTCCTATTGGATTTCATTGACCTGATGCTGACCCAGAAATGCATGTAGCCTTGATCCTAGGCAGGTGAGAACAAAGAAGGGCAACTGATTCCTCGTAACAGCAATGTTGTGGAGAAGGGGCGCAGGAGTCCATGTCTTCTGATTTCTTTCGAGGCTTGGTTTCAAAGACTTGACCATCACACCAAATCTCCACACCAGAAAGCACGCCTCTTACATCCAGATGTGTACAGCTGCTCAGTTTTAGATCATTTAATTTTACTTTAGATCTGTATATTCCTCAAAAACTCCTTTTCAAAACGCGGAACTCCTTTGTGACTTACGTACTTCTTGTTCAAGTGTCAGGATGGAGCGGGTCAAGAAGTGAGTGAGACATGGAGACAAGTGGTGTCTCTTTAGAAACACAGACCAGCATTGTGTCAAGTTGAAACTTTCTGTAGATGCAATACTTTCTTACAATACTTTCTTACAATACTTTCTTACTTCTCCTTCTCAGATAGATAGATATATCAACGGAAACTGGAGAAGGGCAATTGTTATGACATTTCATGGTCCTGGAAATAGGGTGGTTTGCTTGCAAAATGATTTGCGGCTGATGCTAATCTTAAGGTCATCTGTTTCTAGGAAATTGCTGGCTCACTCTCTCTTTTCTGTGCTCATTCACGCACTCATTCCAAACATTCTGATGTACCCACGGAGGGACTGATTTCCTTGTAATCTACAAGAGAAGCAGCCCCACCCTGAGCATGCAAAATTTGTGCCTGTGATTTCGCTTGCTGCTAGGCTCCCAGAACTTGCCATTATGGGTACGGTTGCTTCCTCTGGTTTTTTTGAGCACATAGTGCCACCACACCCATTGTGTGAAGTGGTGTGGTGTGAAGTAAGCTACAACTCTCTGAAAAGGAGACGTTTCCAAATTTTGATCTTTCTGCTGCACGTGTTTTGAAGCAAAAAAGGCCACTTACCCTCCCAGTGGCTGCTTCCTGAGCCTTGACTCGCACGTCGGCTTGGTCGTTGTCATTTAACTTGTGGCTTCACTCAGTTTTAAGCATTCTGTTTACTGGGACCTGAAATAACATATAGGATGCTGCTCTTTTTGCATCTGTCCAGCCAGGTGTATGTGCCATTCTGTGAGCAAATTATTTGGAGCAAATAGAGTCCATCTCTTTAGAAAAATCTTTCAAGATGGGACAAGTAAGCCTCTTTTATTATTATAATTATTAAGGAAAAAGGCATAGTACAAGTGAAGAGTGCTATCTAACCCAGTCCAAACCCACCACCTCCCAGTCGATTGTGATGCAGGCTGTGGCCCTGGGTGCATTTCTGAGTCTGTGGATCTTTACAGAAGCAGAACAT
>PVJH01042206.1:0-14464 GCA_004026705.1 Nesogale talazaci
AGGACGAAGGCCTGCCAGGCCTGGCCATGTCCTGAGGGGGTGTTTCTGGGTGTCACTCAGTGGCCCTGTGCAAAATGGAACTCTGCCCAGCCCTGCCCCATAGCGCCCCCACGCACAACAGAAGGAAGCACCACCAGGGCCTGTGCCCTCCGCACTATGAGCCTGCTCTTGAGGACCTTCCTCTTGTGCCGCCCCTCCCCTTTACCAAGCAGCAAGCCCTCCTCCAGGGACGGGTCTCTCCTTGCCAAAGCATGTGAGACACGGTCTCGCCATCATTGCCTCTAAGGAGCCCGCTGACCCTTCCCAAAGACCTTCCCCTGCCACACAACAGTCCTCAGGGACCCTGGGGGCGGGGGGGGGCGGGGGGGAGGGGCAGACCACCAGACACTCTGCTCTGATCCGCTTTGCACCTTGGGCTTCCCCTGAAGGCTTCACTGACCGAGGGCTCCGTGGTTAGACGCACAAACTTGGATACTGCGTCCCACCCGAGGTTCCGAGAGCCCACAGTTCTGCGGCCAAAACTTACAGCCCCAGGCGTCAGCTTTTAAGTAAAACCCACCACCACCACCACAATGCTAAGGCCTCTGGGTTACCTTGATCAAGTTCTGGAACTTCTTGTTCTGCTGCAGCAGCAGCTTGTAGTTGCTGACGGCTTCGTTGTGGCAGCTGCAGAAGATGCCGTACTTCTCTTTCATCCTCTCTCCGCTCTCGCCGGAAAACTACAGGGAAGGAGAGTGGGGGGAAACCGGAGGCTCAGGAGGGATGGAGGGAGGCAGGCCGGGTGGTAACACGTCTTGGACCCCAGCGGCTCAGAGCATGGAACTTATTTGCTGGTTGGTTTCCTTCCCCAGCATGGACTTAACCGGGGACGCGCTGAACCCCAGGGTTTATGGAAGCGGGAAGGTGATGACTTAGGCAGCACCAACCCCCAGACCCACTGCCCTGGCATCTATTCCTGCTCACAGCTGACCCAGCAGGACTGCTCCCCAGTCTTTCCAAGGCCGAGAATGTTTACAAGAACAGCCTCGTCTTTCTCCCTCAGGGTGACTGGTGGGTTTGAACTGCTGACCTTGTGCTTAGCTGGCCAATACTTAACCCACAGTGCCTCTGGGGCCCCAGAAAGCCCTGAAAGAGGGAGGGATTTAAGCTGAAGAATGTCCCTCAAATGGAGAGGGAGGCAGTGTCCGGAGGCAGACAGCAGGCCTCCAGCGACCTCCATTCCTCCTAGAACAGTGGCTCTCAACCTTCCTAATGCCTCCACCCTTTCATACAGGGCCTCACATGGTGGTCACCCCCCCACCATAACATTATTTTCGTTGCTACTTCATCAGTTGTTTTGCTATTGTGATGAACTGACATGCAACTATCTGATAGGCAGGATGTCTTTTTCTTTCTTTTTCTTGGGGGGGGGGCATCACTGCCCTCTGGTGGTCGTGGGAGCTACCTAGCCTTGCTCCCAGAGAGCTGCTGCTGGATTTGAACCGCCAAGTCCATGGGCCGCAGTCCTGCACTCAACCCCTATGCCCCCGGGGCTCAGCCCAGGCAGGATGTCTTTTTCATTGTCACCAAATGGAACATCGTGGAAGCATAGTGCTGAATCACAAAGACAACATGTGATTATCTGTTGTGAAATATTCATTCCTAATGACAAGTAAAGAGACTCTGTCTTGAAGCATGGTGTAGCATGGCCAACAGTCTCCATGCCGGGGACTCAGAGGTGGGCAGCCCCGCCTAGAGACGCAGTGTCCCGGCTCCTAAGACTGCCGGAAACACGGGTTTTCCGATGGTCTTAGGTGACGTCTGTGAAAGGGTCATTCAACTCCCAAAAGGGCTGTGACCCACCGATTGCGCTGTGCTACCAGGTGCTGAAATTTCCAGGGTCCTGGACTTGGGAGGGTTCACTTGATCCCGCAGGCTGTGTGCCCAGAGGTCAGAGACACAGAACATGGCGGCCCCACCCCGCCACGAGTTGCATGCAAGTGGCCAGACTGAAGCTGGGGTGCCTGGTGCCCAAACATACGGGCCTCGGGGCGTTTAGGACAGGAACCCGGATCCTGGCTGCCAGCACCCTGGGCGTCTGCTCCTGGGGGCAGCAGGGGTCCCCACCTGTTGCACCAGGAGGTCCCCGATCCTCTGGATGATGTAATTGTGGTCGCTGCCCTCCTCCAGGGACTCCTGGCGGCGCTCCTTGAGGCGGGCGAGGAAGTGGCCATGCATGTCCAGCAGGTGGTCGGCGCAGGGGAAGAGCTGGCTGATGGCCTTGCAGCCGGCCTGCAGCTCCTCCTGCAGGGCCCGGAAGTAGACCTTGAGCAGGATCTTGAGCGTGCGCACGTGGTGGGCCTCCGTCTGCATCAGCTCTGTGGGCCGTGAGGGGGGGGCTTAGTCCCCGCCTCCAGGTTTCCAGACATAACTCTCCCCCCCCCCCAAGTATACCCATCCTCCCTGCCTAGAGGGCAGACTGGGGGTGGGGAGTGACCAGAGGAGAACAGTTGACAACGGAAGAGGATTCAGGCTGCTTGAGGGACACGGGCGCTTTGTGAGCCGGTCTTGGGAGGTCAACATTCCCCTTCACCGAGTTTTCGGTCAGACCCAGCCTGAAGCGGACACCGGGTCACCACAGATGCCCCCAGGGAGGATGTTCCCCCACTGTCATCGGCAGAGAAGGGGCACCTGCTGCCCTCCCTGGGGTCAGTGTTAAGGGCTGGGGCTTGTGGATGGGGCCAGGGGGCCAGGCCCCAAGTGTGGTGGTTGTGTTGAAAGGGAGCCCTGTATAGAGCAGAGGTACTCCCCACCCCCACCCCCAGAGAAAGCCTGGTGGGGGGTGGTGTGCACATCCTCCTGGGACTGTGTATGTGCTATGCCTGTTCTTTCCTGATGAGAGGGTCTGAGGGATGGTGAGGGAGAGGGGCTGTAGAGTCTCTTGGGAAGTGTACATCCTCCCCAGCCTGAGAGCCTGGAGGTGTGCACATTCGACAGGGCAGGGTAGAACTGCCCCTGTGTTTCCCAGACTGTAACTGTTTATGGGAGTAGAAAATCCTGCTTTTCTCCTGAACAACTGCTGGTGGTTTCAAATGGCCAGCCTTGCGGACTGCTGCCCAACAGGTCAACTACTCCCCAGCCGGGGCTGTTTCGAGGAGGCTGGGTCCTCTTTCGGAGGTCTGTCGGTTCTCTGCTGCTGAGGGACTCAGGTGGACTGTCGGGCCCGGAAGATGGGAAGTTGCGGCAGACATGCCCAGTCAGGTGGATCCTGGAGGGGCGCCCACCACGCCGATCGTGCTAGTCACCTCTCAGAGAGGCGTAGCCACCCCTACCCCAACTGAGGCCAAGGCACCCTGGTGGTGCAATGGTTAAAGCACTCAGTCGTGAGCTTAAAGGTTGGCGGTTTGATTCTACCCGTCGACTCCAGACCTGGTGACCTGCTCCCAGAGAGATCCGACGCCAGAGGAGGGCTGCTTCCCCATGTCCCACGCTCAAATCCTCATCGCCAGAGAAACGAGGGCCACAGGCAAGCACACGCGGCCAGAAACACAGCAGACTCACCTCGCGTTTGATTCTGAACGAATTTTGGGTTTGCCGAGCGTTCGGAGACTTTCCCGTTGCCAAAGACTTCGGGACCCCCACACTCACTTAGGTCACCCCATTTGGGATTGCGACCCATGGTGGTATGCAGCTTTGGCTTAGATGACAAGATAGGGACACTACTCTGCACCCTGCTTTTGTGGGTGGTGACTGGGGGTGGCGGTGGTGGAGGGAAATGGGGGTGTGTGTCTTGAAAGCTCGCGCATGGCCATCCAAAGGACAGCTATTGGCCTTGCCCCCTCCAGAAGAAAGAGGGGTGATGAAAACAGAATAGATGCATGGCCACCATCAGTCCAGTGGACTAGTGGACCATGCAAATAGCAGTTCCCAGGACCTCCCTACCAGAAGAACTAGATGGTGCCCAGCTGCTACGGAAGGGATCACATTAGCAGGCCCTGCACCGAGCAGGAGGAAAGGGAGGGACAGAGCTCAAAATCTTAAAAAGTTCAGGCTGACCGATCTGACCTTTGAGACCATGAGCTGTAGGTACCCCTCCAGTCTACAACTGAACTCCCTCAACTCTCTGCTACACAAGAGGCCTGCAGGATGGACTGGGACACCAGGGAGGTACACTAGGCACTGCTTAGAACAACCAGCCATTTGAGATTAAAAAAAAAAAAAGATAGCCTTTACCCAAGGTCAACGTGCAGACGGGTTAGTTAGGAAAGGAAGTCATAGTGGAATGGCCAACATTGGGCCTTAGGGGGATGAGCCAGGAGAGCTTGTGGGGATCGTAATGAATGGTGTAGAACAAAATGTGTTATCAACCCAACCGTGATCTGGTCTGGTCTGTAAACTTCTACCTAACGTATCATGGAAAGCTAAAGGAATGAAAACAGAGAAAGGATGCAAGAAAGAAGAAAAAAAGATGACAGCTTAACTTAACCCCAGGGGGCAGTTCTACATTGTCACCTGGCGGCGAATGGATCCACTGGATGGTACCTGGCAGTAACCAGGTAACCACCATCACCCCCACTGCAGCCAAGCCTGCAGGTGTGGGAGCCATCAGGGGCCGGCGTTGGGGTCACCGTGTGAGGGTGGAGACAACCAGGTCAGGGTGGGTCACACTTGGACCAGGGCTGCGACAGGTACCCAGGCCCCCACAAACAGGAAGATGATCCTGCGTGGGGGCGGGGCTCCGGGTGTGTGGGCGGGGTTCCTGGCTTGGGGGGCGGGGCTCTCACCGTACAGCACGTCCTGCCTCTTCACCACCTCCCGCTTTTGCTGCTTCATGTACTCCGGGTCCACTGACAGGCTCCAGGACTCGGCCTCCAGCTCGTGGGCGTCGGCCTCGAGCTCACCCCTCAGCGAGGCCACGAAGGGATCTGCGGGGAGAGTCCGGGCCAGCTGCTGCGGGGCTTGGTGCCCGGGCCGTGCCGCCCTGTCCCGCCCTGGGATCCTTCTCACTGGGCGCCCGCCCTCCTGACATCCGGGAGAGGCGTGGGTACCTTCCAAGAAGATGGGCTCGGCATTCGAAGACGTCAGCGACAGAGCGTCGTCGGCCGCCTGCCTCAGTTTCAAAAACCCGGAGTCGGTTTCATCCATCTCTCCTGTGGCTGGGCTACAGAGAGCGGGCAGCGCCGTCATTTCGAGGAGCGGAGCGGGGCGTGCGCGTACGTGCGCGCATGTGTGCGTGTGCGCGCACCAGCCTCGCCCTGCGGAGGGCACCCGATTGCCTGCCGCTCAGGTCCAGGGTGGCATGAGGGTGAGTGGTTAGCAGAGGTTTTGAAAACAGGGAGACTCTTCTGTCAAAATACACACACACACACACACACACACACACACACACACACACACACACGGCTTCCTCCCATCAGAACACTCAGGTACTTGCTAACCCCACACAAACCCAGGGCTATGGAGTGCAGTCCGACTCCCAGCCAAACAGTCCGACTCCCTTCCTAGGTGGAAGGGAACAACCAGCCTCATCCTTCTCCCAGGAAGTGGCTGCTGGGCGTGAACCACTGACCCCGTGATCACCTGTCTGACATTTCACTGAATGCACTTCCAGGGCTTCTTGGGGCCACTTTGTAGAAGACTTGAGACAGCAACGCGGCAGGGCAGGGTAGAAGTGGCCCCGTGCATTTCCAGGGCAGGAACTCTTTACGGAGACAGAAAACCTCATCTTTCTTTCAAGGGGTGGCTGGCTGCTTTCAAACTGTTCACCTTGGGGTTGGCCGTCCCCCGTGTGCCTGCTATGCCACCAGGATTCCTAGGGACAGTCTCAGGGTGCGTTGAGTGCAGGCTTCCCTTATTGTCACTGGGATCCCTGGGAGGTGCAAACAGGGCTCACCTGCTCACGGAAAGGTTGGTGGTTTCAGTGCATTCACACGTGCCTCAGAAGAAAGACCTGGCAACTAGCTCTGAGACATCAGCCCCCAGAGTCGATGGAGCAGTCTGATTCTGACACATGTGGGGTCCACGTGAACTACTGCCCGCTCGATGGCCCTTCACCGACTGCTGGGGCTGCTGCTGCAGTCTGGTGGAGTGGTGGCTGCGCCTGCAGTTCTAAGCCTGGAGAATTTCCTAGTCTCTTAAAGAGTGACAGTTTTGTAAACCCACAGGCGCAGTTCCAACCTGTCTTACAGGGTTGCTGCACCTCAGACTTGACTTGACTTGATGGCAGTGAGGAGCTCCCGCTGCTCTGGGGACTTTCCCTAACAAGAGTTAAACTGACCAGCCCCACGGCGCATGTGCTCGCTGAAGAATGCTTTCTCGCTTTGCGATCTTCAATCGCTGTAAAAACCACCCGAGATCCCATCGTTTGCCCCTGCGATGCATTTCTCACTTACCGTTTGCTGACAGCAACGACCAATTAATTGTACAAGCCATGCTGGGGGCCCGCGCCAGTGGCTGCCACCCTGTTTCCCGGTAACTCAGGGTGGCCCTATCTTAGAGAACAAGGCTCCTTTTTTTTTGCGGGGGGCAGCATAACTTTCACTGTCATCTCCACCCCCCTCTACTCTCCACCCACAGACTCAAGGTAGACCACAACCAGCTAGAGCAGAAGTTCTCAACCTGTGGGTCTCGACCCTTTGGGGGTCCGAATGATCCTTTCACAGGGGTGACCTGATTCATAACAGTAGCAAAATGACAGTGATGAAGTAGCAATGAAAATAATTTTATGGTGGGGGTGGGGGTGGGGGTGGGGTCACCACAACATGAGGAACTGTATTAAAGGGTGGCTTGGCGGCATTAGAATGGTTGAGAACCCTGGGTGTCATCTTGGGGGCACCCTCTGCTGGCCCCCGCCCTAAGGGACAAGTGGGAGAATGTTCGAGAAGGGTGTGAGACAGCCCTGATTCTTGGAGCCAATGCCTAGGTTTGGGCAGGAGGGGTTGGGAGAGGGGAGCTCGCGCTAATGGGCATGTCACCACACACCACAGGGCAGCTGGGGGGTGGGGGGGCGGAGCGGGACCAGATGGAGGGACACAGACACACACACACCCCCCACCCTGCGCTAGCCTTTCCCTTTGCCTGTGTCTGTCCGAGACCGGGGCGGGGGGGGGGGGGGGCAGCTTACCCAAATCTCGGCCCCGCTCCGGCCGGTGCTGGCGCTGGAGCCCCCTTCTGCGGGACCGTCATGCCGACATTCCTGGGCAGGGCCGGGCTGCCGTCCGGGGACAGGAGGGAGGGCCGGGGCTGCTCCTTCAGCGAGGCTGCGACGGAGGCAAACACAGAGTTGGTGCTGAGAAAGTGCGCGGGGCAGCGGAGCGCAGCCGCCTGGAAGCCCCGGTCGGGCCGCGGCCGCAGCACGGACAGGACCCTGGAGGTCAGCAGCTCGTGATCCAAGAAGACCTTCTCGTTCCATTTCCGAGGGAAGGAGCCGTAGAGCGAGAGCTCGGGCCGGCCGGGCAGTGCGCCGCCGCCGCGCTCGGCGCCCTTGGGCTGCGCGTTCCCCATGTCCGCTGGGTCGCTCGCTCGCTCGCTCGCTTGCTGGGGCGCTGCGCCGCTGCCTGGGCGCAAGGCTTTATACCTGCGGCGAGCCGCTCGAGTCTTCTAGAAGTGCCTGGCTGCGTCTCGCCTCCCTGCGCTCGCTCAGCCAGCCGGCGGGGCTGGAGGGCAGGAAATGGGCCCCCACTGTGACCGCTCTGCTGGGCATGGCACAGAGTCTCTCCCGGTCGGCACACGCAGGCCGTGGGTCCGGAGAGCTGTCACCGCTCGCTCGCCGGCGGCCAGCCACGACCTCGCTCTGATCCTGCAGGGTGCCCGCCACTGCAGGTGATGGCCCCAATTAATCCACAGCCGGTGTCAGGGTGACTCAAAGACCGAGGGCTGGCAGGTGGAGCTTTAACTGCCTCATCCCATTGCCAAGGCGGGCGGGGGCACGGTCACAACAGTGCAGAGAATGTACACAGCTGGCCCGAAAGGCTGCTTCACCCCCATCCCCAGTGTGTGTGTGGGGGCCCCCGACTCAGTTGCAAGCTGGAGGGTGGGAGTCCACCCTGGGGACCTGGGGAAGAAAGGCCTGGAGCCTGTGTGCATCCAGAGAAGCACAGAGTGAACTGGTGGTGGTGCTGGGAGCTAGCTGGCCTGAGCACCCCATGGCAGGGGGCCTGGGGCAGATACTGGGTGCCCTGGAGCTGGCTTCCACGCACGGTGGCTTTGGGGGACACAGCAGAGCACCCCCGTGAGGTTCCTGGGTTGTCACCCAGAGGTGGAGGGCTCTGAGAGCTACACACTGCCGGCCTTTCCGGGTCACCGTGCAGCGCTTAACTGCTGCCCCTCCAGGGAGGGCTGCCTGGACTCCTGAGGTCTCTGTTCTTCAGATGAGAGACTGCAGCTCCCGGAAAGCCCAGCAGATCCAAAACCACCCCCCCCCCCCGACCCACAGTGACCGTACAAGACAGAGCAGAACTGGCCCTACGGGTTTCCGAGGCTGTAACCACCACCACAAGGAAAAACCCCAGCAGACCCCAATCACCAGATGCAACGAAAAGGAAGCTAGCTAGAGACCTTACGACAGAACCCAAATAAAAGACGGCAAAGAAAAAGGCGTCCTGCTGTACACAGGGGCCTCCTGAGTTGGAATTGAATGGACCTCACCGACAACAGCAAGAAAAACTCTGCTCCCGACACCTGGGAAGAACCAGACGGAGGGACGGACCCATTTCTATCCACACGCTGCCCCTACACGAACAGCGACCAGACCCAAATGCAGCCTCTGGACTGCTGTTCCACGATCAGCACGTGGGAAGCCGAGCAAGAGACCCCCAAACCACAGCGATGACTGCACCTGGTGAACACCCCGAGTGATGCTGGATGAAGAGTGGCAGGCCGCGCGCGCGCGCGTGTGTGTGTGTGTGTGTAGTCCCAGGAAAGCTATCAGACAGACACACGGAACCCTCTTTGGAAGCAGGGGAGCAAGATGTTGGCTTCGTGGTCCTGCAGTGCTGTGGGTGTCAGTCACCCTGCTCTCAGACCGGAGGGGGACAGAGATAAACATTCACCCTAACCCTGCGCCCTGGTGGTACCGTGGTTATGAATTGGGCTGCTCAGAAACCCACGGGGTGTGGGGAGTCCTAACCTGTCCCACAGGGTGGCTAAGAGTTAGAGTCCACTTGATGGCAGTGTGCTTGTTTTTGCTTTTCTTTCATTGTCATTTTTTTTTTTTTTTTTTTGGTTTGGTGTCTTCCTTTGGCAGCCAGTCAGAGGGACGGGCGGGTGGGCTCGCTGCCTCTGGGTGGGGCTCGGCACAGTGCTGTCTGCTTGCCTGGCTACAGAAGCCCCTCCTTGGCCTAATTAGCACCATCTGGTCACCGCTGAGCTGGCCCATCGATCGGTGGGCAGGGGTCCCCGGCTGTGTTTCTACAAGAGGCCCAGAGCAAAGGTGGGGACGGGAGCCAGAACTCAGAGGAGAGGGAAAACAGGCCTCTGCCTTGGGGAGTGGCTGCTTGTCAGGGTTTGCAGTTTGAAGCCACTCTGTAGGAGAGAGATCGGACTTTCCAGTCCTGTGATGAGTTACGGTCTCAGAAACTCACGGGGGGGTGGGGGGGGGAAGAGGGGGGACTCTACTCTGCCCACCAGCAGAGTGGCTATGAGGGGCCATCGACTCGATGGCAGGGAGCGCCCTGAAGGAAACCTCACCCGTCCCTCGTCCCAGTCTCTGCGCAGGGCCAATGGTCAACGCTCTCGGCTGCTGAGTGCCCAGGTTTGAGCCCACCCAGGGGCCCCTTGAATGGGAAGCCTGGGGACCTACTCTGGGGAGTAATCAGCCCTGTGGGGCCCAGTTCCACGCCGACATACGTGGGGTCACCATGGACTGGAATCCACTCGGCGGCAATCCTTTGTCTGGAAGCACACCAGCTTCTAGAAAGTTCTATCTACTTGGAAGGAAGACCTTCACATTACCAATGATGGGGAGCGGGGAGGGGAGTGTTCCTGCCTTTCATGGCCCAAACCCATGACCATCCATGCAGAGCGGCCTGTGTGTGTGTGTGTGTGTGTGTGGGGGGGGTGTTCCAAGACTATCCTGACAATCTTCATGGGAGCAGGCGGCCTTCTCTTTCAAAGGTCCTGGGGGAGAGACCGGTGGTTTTGACGCCTAGCTTACAGTGCCATTAGTGGCAATGAAAAGCCCCGAGGCCTTTTGAAAAGGGTCTGGAATGAAAGGTGGGTGGTGTGTGTGTGTGTCTGTCGGTCTGCTGCAGGTCTGCGGGAGCGGGGCCTTGCCCCCCACACTGCCAGCTGGGGCTCGAGCGGGGCTGGGTCTTGTGCCTGCCGCCTTCGCTTCGGGAAGGGCTCTTCTTTCTGGCTGAGCCAGTCGCTGGCTCTGGAGAGTTCCAGAAAGCACCAGCAGGGACAATTAGGTGGTGCTGCGACAGGATGAGGTGTGCGGCTCACAGCTCTGGGTTTTTCGGCCGCCTGAGAATAAGCTCAATCGATGGCAAACCAGCTCATTGATTTCTCTGGCCCGCTGCACAGTGAGATGAGAGAGAGACACACACACACACACACACACACACACACACACACACACAAACACTGACTCAGTCTCAAGACCTGGGGAGTGGGCAAAGGAGAGAAGACAGGCCCCTGGCCAAGGAGTCCTCTCCCACACCTGGCTTCACCCGCTGCGCTGGGGCCGATTCTGACTCAGGGCGCCTCTCTGAGGGAGAGCGGAACAGCCCTGGGGGTTAAGGCAGCAGCCTGTCTCCTCCCGCTCCCAGGGAGGGATTGGCCTGAAGGTTCACACTGCCGCCTGTCAGATGACCAGCTGAGTGCTTAACCGTTGTGCCACCTGCACTCCTTCCCCAAACCCCCTGCCCCCAAACCTGCTGCTGTCGAGTCTCTCCTGACTCCTAAAGACCCATCCGGACATAGCAGGGCAGTCCCCGAGTGTCCAACGTGCAGCGTTAGGGAGGCAGACAGCCATGCCCTTCTCCCGCAGAACAGAGTTTTTCTTCTCTCTCTCTCTCTCACACACATATACAAACACACCCCAACTTCCTGCCACTGAGTCGCATCGCCTAACATCCCTTTTTTTTTTTTTTAGGCATCATTGCTCTCTGGTGGTGGGAGTAGGAGGCCCAGCCTTTGCTCCTGTGGAGCTGGAATTGAACCTCCATCCCAGTGGGCTGCAGTCCCGCGCACAACCACTATGCCACCGGGGCTCAGCTCCGGTTTGTTTTTTCAAAATAAATCATTTTATTGGGGGCTCATACAACTCCCATCACGATCCATACATACGTCAATTGTATGCAGGCCACCTTGGCACACTTGCTGCCATCATCACTCTCAAAATATTCTCCCTTCAGTTTGGGCCCCAGAACCAGCTCCCCACAGTTCCCCTCCCTCCCCACAGCCCTCCCCCGTGAGCCCTTAATCATTTACAAATTATTACTTTTTTCATATCGTACACTGTCCAATGTGCCTCTTCACTCACTTCCCTGTTGTCTGTATCCCAGAGAGTTTATATGGAGATGCCTGAAATTGGGCCCTTGTGGGTTTTACAAAAGCAGGAAGACTTCTCTTTCTCCCGAGGAGCAACTCAAAGTTTCACACCGCTGACCTTGGAGTGAGCAGTGCAGCTACTCGTAATCACGATGCCACCAAGGCTCCTTAAACCTGACACACAAACAGGGCTCCCCCGACCTCGCACAGGTCAAACCCAGAAAATACCACTTTGAACAACTGGGTGACTCTTCTTGTGCAGGGGGCTTGCAAAACCCTGCTGATGAAGACCAAAGATTGCAGCCTCCAGTATGGATTACGGGCTCGTCCATACAAGCGACCCAAAGCCTCACCGGTGAACTAACAGGTAGACTTGGGGACAGGTAAGCTGCAAGTCAAGGCTGACTCCTAGTCCTGCTGTGATCCAGGCCCGTGGCTCAGCCTCTTTGACTCCGTCCAGTCACCTGTGCAGAAGCAACCAACAGGCCCGCCTTGGACAACTATTTCGTCCTGCCTGGTCGCCAGGTGTTGGGACAGACTGCAGAGGGCTGGGTTTGGCTGACAGGTGTTGAGTTCCTCGCCACTGCACCTGTGGGCCGGATCCTGCCTGGAAACAGGGCTGTCCTCCTGCTACGCCGGTTGGGTGGCTCCCAGGGTGATGACAGGAGCAGGAGACACTCACAGGAGAGACGGACACCACGTGGAGACCATTCTGAGCCAGGCTGCTGACAAGGGAAGGCTT
Source organism: Nesogale talazaci (assembly GCA_004026705.1). NCBI lineage: Eukaryota > Metazoa > Chordata > Mammalia > Afrosoricida > Tenrecidae > Nesogale > Nesogale talazaci. Next base: position 12,215 of record PVJH01042206.1, read on the forward strand.
GGCCCCGCTCGCTGCAACTGACACCGGCCTGGGATTTTAGCCTCCTGGATTGTCAGGAAAGCCAGTGCCTTTACATCCCCAGGATCCCTGGTGGCGCGGCGGGCTATGCTCTGGGCTGCTAACCACGAGGCCAGCAGTTCAAATCCACTAGTAGAGGCTTTCAACTCCTGTGATGAGTTATAGTCTCAGAAGCCCATGGGGGCAATTCGACCCTGTCCTGTAGACTCCCTATGAGACTAAATTGAATTGAAGGCAGTGACTGGGGAGGACCAATGAGGAATGGGGGGTATGGGGGGGCATCTGGAGAGAGGAAGGGGTCCAGGAGAGTGCCCTCAGTCCCACCCCACACACCTAAACACCCACCTACACAGACACCTGAGGATGCCTTCCCGGGACCACGGGACTGGTTAGAATGAACTCCAGAGCAGTGGTTCTCAACCTCCCTAATGCTGCGACCCTTTCATACAGTTCTTCATGGTGGTGACCCCCTGCCCCATCATAAAGTTATCTTTGTGGCTCAAATGTACAAATGTGCTTGATATAGGATGGATGGTGACAAGAGTTGTATGAGCCCCCAGTAAAATGATTTAAAAAATTACCTTTGTTGCTACTTACTTCATCACTGTAATTTTGCTATGGCTATGATTCGGTGACCCCTGTGAAGGAGTCATTTGACCCCAGAGGGTTCGCAACCCACAGGTAACGGTGGCTCGGTGCCAGAATCTTATCCCCTTCCATATGGGCAGGTACCTGGGTTCGATACCCAGTCAGTGCACCTCGCCCCTGCAACTACAGCTACCACTTGCCTGCAAGTGGCTAGGAGACTTAACAGATTCCAGCTTCCTGATGGCGACAGTGACAGTGCAGAGAGGTCTGGAGATCAACGTGTGAAGCCAGTCAGAGGACACTCTGGGGACCACAGAGGAGTCCTCTGCAGCCATGCTAGAAGATGCTATCATGATAGAAGATGCTATCAGTCCCGGGGAGAATGACTTGTAGTTAACTCTGCTGGTGGTGGGGCTGTATGCTAACCCCCCTCTCACACACACACACACATGCACATAAGCTAAAAGTCACTTACACGCCAGGGTCTGGTGCAAAAGCTGAAAACCCTGGAAATGTCTACACAATGGGAGTCCATTCGCACCACAGAACTCAGCTTGACCAGAAAGCATGGAGGGTGGGAGGGGAGTTCAGCTGGGGCAGAGGGGTGTCAGTGAGTTCTTGGGAAGGGAGGGGAGGCGGCTGTGCACGCAGACACGGGGGCAGGGGCGTTTTCCCTCCATCACCCTCAAGTCTGACACATACATGTATGTGTAGGACGCTTATCACCACATCCTGCAGGGCGGGTGGATGAGGGTGTCTGCCAAGACCTGCCCTGCCCTGCGGGAGACCAGGGGACCACAAGTGTGGGGTTTGCAGTTCGGGAGGCTGGGAGCCTTCCTGGGGACAGCGGCCCCAGGGCACCGGTGTGGACACAGAGAGGCCACCCAGGGTGACAGCAGAGGCCACCGGTGGCTCAGACCTACCCCTTGGCACCTGAGAAGGAAGTTGGGGCTGTCTGCTTCCGTAACCTGTGGGGCAGTGCCAGCTGCACACGGGCCCCCAGGAGGGGAACAGACCCATCGGCCATGGATGTGGCTCTTGGAAGGTGGCTTTACATCCTCGCAGGGAGACACACGGGGGCTGAGGAGAGGGGTGATGGGCTCCGTGTTCAACGTTGCAGTGGCTGCTTCTGTGCAGACACATGATGAGACGGTGGGCAGGCGGGGAGCTGAGACACTCGGGGCACTGGTGAGAGGCGACAAAATCCTTAATTATAGTCAAGCGCGGAGTGACGGGGCCGGGATCTGGAGGCAGGTGCTGGCGCCCTGTTAACTATGGAGGGGGAGAGAGGGCAGGCTGACTCAGATGCTAGGCTTGGGTCTGGAGGGGCGGGTCAGGTGGGAGGGGGGAGGAGCCTAACAAGCAGCCCTGGGGCGTCCCTGTTTCAGGAGGGGAGGGGGGTCCGGATGAGCAGGGGTCTGGGGCCAGCAGGGAGGTGGAGCCTGGGGTGCCACGGGGGCGTGGCCACGTGCGGGCAGAGCTGGAGTAGAGAACTGGAAGGCGGGGCGGGCTTCTGTGTGGCTGCGCCTCGGCTCACGCAAGACAGGTGCGGGAGAGGGCGTGGTCTCGCGGTAAAAACAACCCAGAGAGCAAAGCCAACGGGTCAAACTCAACTAGAGATCAGAACCAGCGACACCACTGACA
>PVJH01042207.1:0-14342 GCA_004026705.1 Nesogale talazaci
GCTGTGGCCCACTGGGTTGGGGGTTCAAATCAAGCTCTCAAGAGCAAGGCTGGGCCTCCTACTTCCAAGACCATAGGGAAGTGATGCCAAAAAATAAAAATAAAAAAAATAGTTGTGGTCTCTAAAAAATTTCAGGGAGGGTGGAGGGGTGGTGGTGTAGAACGGGGGAACTAATTTCAGGGATCTACATATAACATCCTCTCTGGGGCGCGGCCAACAGGGAAGTGAGTGAAGGGATACATTGGACAGTGTACAATATGAAATAGCAATTTGTATATTATTAAAGGTTCATTGGGGGGGGGGGACTGAGCCCCAGTGGCGTAGTGGTTGTACACAGGACTGCGGCCCACTGGGATGGAGGTTCAATTCCAGCAGTGGCTCCACAGGAGCAAAGGCTGGACTTCCTACTCCCACCACCAGAGGGCAGTGATGCCCCCCCAAAAAAAAAGGTTCATTGGGGGGGAGGGAGGAAGGGAAATATGGGAAGGTGGAACTGGGGGTTTAAGTGGTGGGAGGCTATCTTGAGAGTGATGATGGAAACAAGTGTGCGAATGAGGTCTGCATACAATTGATGTATGTATGGATCGTGAGGGACGGTGTATGAGTACCCATTAAATGATTCATTTTTTTAAAAAGGGGGGGAGGGGAAAAAAAGGGGGGAAGGGGAAAGGGGAGCTTTTTTTTTTTTTTTTTCTTAAAGAGGAGCTTATACCAAGGGCTCAAGTGGAAAATGTTTGGAAATGAAAGTGGCAACGTGTGTAAATGTGCTTGATACAGATGATGTACTGAATGTTGTAATAGCTGTAAGAGCCCCCAATAAAATTATGTTTAAAAAAAAGAGTTACACAAGGGACAAGATGAGATGGCCGCATGCTGATGGATCCTGGTTCCTGGAGCCTGGAGGAGCCAGAGGAGAAGCCACATGAGCTTATCTTGATGGGACCAAGCCTCTGGGGCCGGAGAAGCCACATGAAGACCCCTACCAGCCCTGAGATGCTTCTCCCGCCAATGGATACTGCTGATGGACCCTGAGCCCTGGGAATGAGCCATGGGGAGACCCCTGCCAGCACCAGGATGCTTCTACTGGTGCTGGATACACAAGACTGTACTCGGCCTGTGATGGTCCTGGTGTCGTTGCACATGCTTTGTGACTTGGAAGGAGACATTATAGACTGGTATTGGACATATGGGCTAATATCGGTCTTAGGACCTTGAGCTGGGATGGGATGCTTTCTCAATGGTCCAGTCCTCTTGTATATAAACCTTTCATACATACATACATATATATGAGCTATATGAGCCCCTAATAAAATGATGAAAGAAAAAAAAAGATGAACTGAAATGTCCATTTGGGGTTACAATCAAAGAATCGCTTTTAGATTCTAGCAGTCTGGTTATAACTGAATAAAGACTCTTCTAAATGATAAAGATAAGATAGTGGCTGTCCTTTATTTGAACCTGCAACACTTCTCTCCTCATGAAGTTTCCATTCAATACCGAAGATGGCTATGGACCAGATAATCACACAGATATATGCATAATAAGGGAGTGCGGATTCTGACTTGCAGTGGCGAGAAGAGAACTGATCTAGATGGAGCCTGAGGAAAACCTTTCTGAAGAAAGGTCATTTCAGTGGAGGCCCCAGAGGGTGAACTACCGGGGCATCTTTTGGAAGAGGGGTTATCCAGTGTAACTAGTGGTATGAAAGATTTGGAAGACAAATCTTGGAAGATCCTGCTTTCATGAAGGAACCAAAGGAAGCCAGTCTGAAGACCTCGAGGGAGGCTAGCAGAAAGAAACGGCGTCATCTTCAGCCATCTCAGAGCGTGGGTTCTTATTTGAAAACCTGGTGACCAGCCTTTTAAAGGTTTTCAGGGGAACAATCATCCCATGCGATTGTTCAAGCATAGATGGTTAAGAAGCTATTGTTGTCTGGGAGGTGACCTGCACAAGGTCAGTGTTCAGCAGTCTATGGGTTTGAGATGTGTTTTGGAAGAAGACTCTGGGAGCCTCAATGACAGGTGGGGCGTGGAAGAGTCCAGGCTGACCCCAGTCTCTGACACCAGCAGCTGAAGACTGGTATTTCCACTTGCAGAGATAGACAGGGAGGAGAAGCAGCTGTGGGGGTCAGGTCAGGGGTGGGCTTTGGAGGGGGACACTGAAATATCAGACGGATATTTCCAGGGTGGAGATGGACGGAGAGTTAACCACGTGGAGGTATGTGTAGATGTGTAGCTAGGGGAGTGGAGCAGAGAGCCAGGGGGAAACGTAGAGAGAAGAGATGAAGGCAGGGAATGGGGCGAGAGGGGGGACCCTGGCCATTTAAAGGCTACTTCAAGGAGAAACTGACCAAGGGGACTGACAAGGAGACTCTGCAGTCTCCCTCCTTCTCGGCAGGAGGGAGATTGGACGGGGGTGTTCTAAAAGTCAGGGGTGAGGAGGAGTCCTCTAACATGGGTGATCTTGAGCATACCACTAAAACGGGGACTGTAGGTAATGTTTCTGATCACCAGGAAATGTTCTGTGCTCTGTCCGGCATTGCTGGGAGGAGAGGGGGAGGAGGACCAGACAGACTGATGATGACAACCTGCGAGTCCAGGAGGATGCATTCCCCGCCCCTACCCACCTGTTCTCCCAGTGGAAGGCAGCTTGGGAAAGTAAATTCTCGGGTGGGAAATGATGACAAGCACTTGGGTCATCGGTCTTGGCGAGACCCCTCACTGACACAGGGGCAGAACAGGGGCTTCTGGCCTGTCTGCTAAGGAAATGAAGGAAGGAGCCTGTGCAACCAGTGGCGCACAGAGGCTCTGAGAACTGGCTGGGCGAACACCTGCACCTTGAGCTGTGCTCCCAGATAACGCTGAGACACGCTGTTCCCAAGCTGAGGCCCAGATAACTGATAACCGGAAAGAAAGAATGTGTGAGAAAGCTGCTTGACCATCTGGAGAGCAGCCACCCCCTCCCCTTTGACAATGCCATAGGAACACTGAAAGCATTCCCTGAGGAGGCCAGAGATGGCAAGCTGCAACCAAGGAGCTCTTACGAGGCTCTTCCAGTGTGAAAACTCGAGGCTCTGAAGTAACGTTGAAAACATGTGAAGGTGGGCTGAGCCCCGGTGGCGTAGTGGTTGTGCGCGGGACTGCGGCCCACTAGGACAGAGGTTCAATTTCAGCAGTGGGACTGGGCCTCCTCCTTCCACCACTGGAGAGCAGTGATGCCCAGCCCCCCCGCCCCCCCAAAAAAAAAAAAACATGTGAAGGTTATTATTTCAGACCACGGTGTTTTGTTTGGAACAACATATCGAAGGCTCCTGAGTGGTTTTAAAGTTGTTAGGAGGGACAGGATTGACTCTCTCAAGAGTTTGCTGACCCCTGCCCTAGGCAACTGGCAAGGGGAGGGAGGGCTGGGGGCTGCCTGCTTCGTTCTCAGAGCAAAGGGTATCTTATCTAATCCTGGGGTGTCCTTCGCAGCTCTCCAGAGGGACCCCGCTTCAGTTCCTTTGAAGTGACTCCGTGTCTTCACTCTGCCGCTGGGTGTGCACGTGCACAGGTTCGTAGGTGAGCACGGCTTCTTTCTGGGGACCCTAACAAAGCACGCAGCTTCAGAACTTGCTAGTTCCCCCAGGGACGAGAGCCTGAGGACTGAACAACTTCACACGCATGTGCTTCTAATGCCAGAGGGGTCTGTGTCAAGTACCCAGGGAGCCCTGGTGGTGTCATTGGTATGCGCTGGGCCGAGATCCCCATGGTCAGCGGTTCGAAAACACCAGAAGCTCCATGAGAGAAAGACTAGACTTTCTGCTCTTATCCACAGGCTTTCACCGGGATGCATGGGCTCCATGGCAGTGAGTGCTTCACCATGGCCACACCAGGGTTCCTGATCTAAACAGGAGGGTAAGCCAAAGCGTCTTGTGGCTACCAAGATTCCAGTTCGTACATGCATGGGCTTATTCCAAACACAACTGTGTTTCAACTTGCTTTTGCAAGCAGTGGGTGACTGCAGACGAGTCCTCGCAGTGATGCCCTTGTCTCAGTCTCCCTAGGGTGCCTTAACAAAGTCCAATCCCACACAGTGGCTTCTGAGGGCACCTGGTGGGCCACTTCAGTTTGAGGAAGAGAGGTCGGCTCAGAAGGTTCTGGCAACTGTGTTATGGGGATCCCCAAAGGTCAGCTTGAAATCTTTTCTTGAAGGACACAGGACAATCGCATGAGCTTATTAGGAAGAGGGTTTTTTTTTGTTGTTTTTTTTAAAAATATTTTTAAGCGTGGGACTGCGGCCCACTGGGTTGGAGGTTCAATTCCAGCTCCCGGGAGCAAAGGCTGGGCCTCCTAGTTCCACCACCTGAGGGCAATGATGCCTATAAAAAAAAATTAAAAAAAATAAATGAAAAAATTAAAAATATATTAAAAAAAAGAAAAAAAAGAAAAAAATATTTTTAAATGATTTTATTGGGGGCTCTCACAGCTCTTATAACATTCAATACATCATTTGTGTCAAGCACATTTGTACACATATTACCGTATTCATTTCCAAATATTTTCTACTTGAGCCCTTGGTATAAGCTCCTCTTTTCCCCTCCTATTTTTTTTTAAGGATGATTTTTTTGTGTGTGTGCCATCACTGCCCTGGTGGGAGTAGGAGAGCTGCTGCTGGATTTGAACCGCTCAGCCCTCTTACATTGTTCTTTTTTGGGGGGGGCATTACTGCCCTCTGGTGGTCGTGGGAGCTACCCAGCACTGCTCCTGAGAGCCGCTGCTGGACTTGAACCATCAACCCCGTGGGCCACAGTCCCACTCTCAACCACTTACGCCACTAGAGCTCAGCCCCTTACATTGTTCTTGATTGCAAATCATCTCCCCGGTTTTACTGAACAATGGTAGGAATTATTTTTCCAAGATAAAGTACAGGTATTTCATTACACTTCATTATAAGAAAGTAGTAAGCAAAAAGGGCGGTGGGTTGACATCTAAAGATGAGCGTCAAAGAAGATGAATAAGCCTTTCCATAACAGTTTTGGATACTGCTGTTAGAATGACTGATTTTTAGTGAACTTTTATAAATGAGCATCTCTAGCCTTTAAAACTATATAGGTAGAAAAGGAGGGGGAAGGAGGAGCTTATACCAAGGGGTCAAGTAGAAAATATTTGGAAATGAATATGGCAACATGTGTACAAATATGCTTGATACAAATGATGTATTGAATGTTGTAAGAGTTGTAAGAGCCCCAAATAAGATCATTGAAAAAAAAATGTGCTTGACACAATGGATGGATGGATTGTGATAAGAGTTGGATCAACTCTCAATAAAATGATTTTTAAAGGAAAAAAATAGGGAAGAGCCCCCAATAAAAGTATTTAATAAAAAAGTATTTAATTAAAAAAAGAAAAAGAAAAAAATATGTGGAAAAATATTTAAGTCCTATATAAATAAGTCCTATATAAGTCCTATATAAATATAGGACAAAAATTTTGTCCTAGGTAAAATGTCAATACAAGTTATTTTTTTTAAAAATCATTTTATTGGGGGCTCATATAACAATCCATCCATCCATTGTGTCAAGCACATTTGTACATTTGTTGCCATCATCATGCTCGAAACATTTGCTTTTTATTTGAGTCCTTGGTATCAGCTCCTCATTTTTCCCCTCCCTTCCCATCCCCCCATGAACCCTTGATAATTTATAAATTATTATTTTGTCATGTCTTACACTGCCCGATGTCTCCCTTTACCCACTTTTCTGTTATTTTTCCCCCAAGGAGGAGGTTATATGTAGATCCTTGTAATCAGTTCCCCTTTTCTAGCCCATCTTTCCTCCACCCTCCTGGTATCGCCACTCTCACCACTGGTCCTGAAGGGATCATCTGTCCTGGATCCCCTATGTTTCCAGTTCCTATCTGTACCAGTGTACATCCTCTGGTCTAGTCGGATTTGTAAGGTAGAATTGGAATCATGATATTGGGGGAGGGGGAGGAAGGAGGAGAAGCAGTTAAGAAGTAGAGGAAAGTTGTATGTTTCATTGTTGCTACACTGCACCCTGAACACATCTTCTTCCCTTTTGTAAGGGGATGTTCCATTACCTACAGATGGACTTTGGGTCCGCAATCTGCACTCATTCACAATGATATGATTTTTTGTTCTTTGATGCCTGATACCTATTCCCTTCCACACCTCGTTATCAGACATGCCGGTGCTTCTTCTATGTGGATTTGTTGCTTCTGAGTTAGATGGCCTCTTGTTTACCTTCAAGTTGGGCACCATCAGCTTTTTTCACCACATTTGCTTATGCACCTGCTTTGTCTTCAGTGCCATGTTGAGAAGGTGAGCATCATGGAATGCTAATTTAATAGAACAGTGTGCTCTTGCATTGAGGCAGTACTTGAGGGGAGACCCGATGTCTAAATACTAAACCTAGAAATATATGCACATAGATCTATTTCTCCATCATATATGAATATATTTACATATGTACATGCCTGATTTCAGACCTTTACAAATGCCCTTTGCCTCCTACTTCTTTCACCTATTTTCCTTTACTTTCCTCTTGTCCCACGATCATGCTCAGTCTTCATTTGGGTTTCAGTAATTCCTCTGGGTTTCATTGCCCTTGATTAATCCCTACCAGGTCTCTTACACCCTCCTTGCCTCTGGTTTTGAATCACTTGTTGTTCCCTTGTCCGTGGGTGGGTTAACATCACTTCCTTTCCCACACCTCCCTCTCTCCCATGTCCCCCTGGAACCATCCGTCCCATTGTTTTCTCCTCCAGGTTGTTTATCCAGTCTATCTAATCTAGACTGACCCACAGAGATAATAATATGCATACAAAAAACAAGACAGAGGGGAAGAGACAATAGAAAATAGACAATAGAAAACAAAAGCATGGCAACAACAGAAAAACCTATGACCAAAAAAAGTCTGTAAATAGTTCAAGGTTGGTTTGTTGACCTTTAGGAGGTTGAGTCAGATAGGGTGCTACACCCTGGCCCCAAAGTCATCTTTTGGTACTGCCTTGGGACTCCTTGCTCTGCTCCCCTGGCTGTTCTGTTGCACACGTTCTTTTTAGTTGTCAAACAGAAGAGAAAGGAGGAGGAGGAAACAAGAAAGAGGGGGGAGTGGGCAAGAAAACAAGAGAAGGAGGAGGAGGAGAAATGGGAGAAAGGAAGCAAAGGGTATAATATGACCTTGCACAGAACTCATTTCCTTAGGTATTTTATACACTCAGTCAGAGGTTTGTTTCTTGCTCTGCATTTTGGTCACCACATTCTGCCAGGTTCCCTGTCTCCAGCTGACCAGAACGCAATGGTGACAGGCATGTTTTGTAGAAGAACACGATTTTTGGATGAAAACAAGGCTATGTCTAATTGTGGCACTGACATTTCTAGCTGGTGACCACGGGTAAATGACTTTACCAGGGAGAATCTGCCTCTTCTAGAATGCCCTGATGGGAACATTGGAATATTAGCATGCTAAGGGTCAATGGAGAGGCTGTGTCTAGCACATCTTCTGGAACATGGTGAGTGGCCTTACTTCTCCCTTCCAGAAAACCACTTTAGCATTTTATTGCGGCATTGCACTATAAACATTTTTTTTGCACTATAAACATTTTGCTACTGAGTTGTGGTTTGGTTAACCAATCCAGAGCTATATTTATCATTTCAAGAATAACTATATTTAACTATGAAAAAATTCATACCTGTTATTTACTTGCGACCCACACAACACAAGCAATGACCTGTCAATCTCACGTCCTTACACATGTGTTTGCATCCTTACTTCTCCTTGAACTTAGAACAAGGCCTACGTTACACTTTCTCAGGACATCATGAAACTCCCTCCAAATCCACAAACTTAGAAGTCCGAGTCAGAAGGCATCCCTGGTCAAAAAGGCAAGAAAAGAAAGACATTTAAGAAAATGACCTGGGGCTGAGCCCCGGTGGCGTAGTGGTTGCGTGCGGGACTGCGGCCCACAGAGTTGGCGGTTCCAATCCAGCAGCAGCTCTCCGGGAGCAATGCTGGGCTTCCTACTCCCACCAGGGGGCAGTGATGGCCTCCACCACCCCCTAAAAAGAAATGACCTGGGAATCCTCAGTCTAGTGTTTTTCAACTATGGATTCTTCATCCATGGGTGCCTACTATTATCTCCCAGTGGTTGCCACATAAGCTCTGTCAACTTGAAGGTAGAAGAATGAAGGGGGGAGTTTAACCTGTCAACCGAGTCACAGCTCTTTGTGAGCATAGCCTTCTCCTAAGAAGGGTCCTACAAGGTGTCAAAGGATCGGGTATCAGGCATCAGAGAACTAAAAGTTGTATTATTGTAAATGAGGGGGAGTACAGATTGGGGACCCGAAGCCCATCTGTAGGTGAAGTGACACCCCCTTACAGAAGGGTTGCTGAGAGATGTCCCCTGACTAGGGTACAGTGTAACAATGATGGAATATACAACTTTCCTCTAGTTCTTCAATGCCCCCTCCCTCCTACTATCATGACCCCAATTCTAACAGATCTGGCTAGCCCAGGGGATGTACACTGGTACAGATAGGAACTGGGAACACAGTGAATCCAGGATAAATAGCCCCTTCAGGACCAATGGTGAGAGTGGCAGTATCGGGAGGGTGGAGAGACAGTGAAGTTGAAAGGGAGAACTAACTACAAGGATCTACATACAACTCCTCCCTGGGGTAGAGACAACAGGGAAGTGGGTGAAGGGAGACCGGACAGTGTATGATATGACAAAATACTAATTTATAAATTATCAAGAGTTCATGCGGGAAGGGAGAAGGGGAGGGAGGGGAAGAATGAGGAGCTGATACCAAGGGCTCAAGCAGAAAGCAAATGTTTTGAGAATGATGTTGGCAACAAATGTACAAATGTGTTTTGCACATAATGTATGTATGTATGTATGTATGTATTGTGATGAGTTTTAAGAGACCCCAATAAGATGATTTAAAAATAGTATTTTTGGGGGGATGACATCACTGCCCTCTGGTGGGAATGGGAGGCCCAGCCTTGCTCCTGGAGAGCTGTTCTTGGATTTGAACCGCCAAGCCTGTACTCAACCACTATGCCACCGGGGCTCAGCCCCCTTAAAAAATAGCATTTAACAATTTTTTTTTACACATTTCTCTCTCTCTCTCTCTCTCTCTCTCTCTCTCTCTCTCTCTTTTTAAAGAAGGGTCCTAAAGCCTACAGATGGCACTTTGAGGACCATAGTGCTTCTGACCCAAGCCGTGGTATTGTCCATCACTTGATAGGCATGTGAAGGCGAGACAACAAGTGAGGGCTAGCATCTGAATGATGGTGTTGGCGAAGAGTATTAAACATACCATCGACTGCCCAAGAACAGACAAATCTACCTCGAAAAAAGAACAGCCAGAAGACTCTCTGGTAATGAGGAGGGCTGTTATCTCCCATACTTTGGACAGGCCATCAAGAGTAACAGGTACCTGGAGAAGGACATCGGGCTTGACAGAGTTTCCTGGTGTTAAGTGCCGTCCAGTTGGTTCCGACCCAGAACTATCCGGTGTACAACCGGATGGAGCACTGCCAGGTCCTGTACCGCCCTCACTCTCCCCATCCATGCAAACACTGTCAAGCCCTCCGCTCCAACATCTTCCTCTTTGGGGGCTCGCCCTCTACTTCCCGAAGCACGAGGTCCTTCTCCAAGGACCGGGCTCTCCGGACAACGTGCCCAAAGTACGTGAGATGAAGGTAAAGGTCAGTGGAAAAGAGCCGTATTGACACCGTGCCTGCAACAACGGGCTCAAACATAACTGTCAGGACTGCGCAGGCTCAAGCAGTGTTCTGTTCCGGGACAAATCTAAGCCGACGTGACCGTTCTTTCACCACCACATGCAAATAGATCCTGTTCGATGAAGTGCCAATAAAGCTGTGAGAGACAAAACCCAAAACAACCAAGCCACGGATAGAGTCTCCTCATCCAACTTGCGCCGTTATTTCGATACACTTTATTAATTCTTGGCTTTCTTAATTCACTTATTCGTTGGTGTTCTAGCTGCCTGTCTTTGGATCCATCTTTCACAGTGCCTGGCACAGAACTTAGCACAGAGTCGGTGCTCCGCATTTTGTCCGACGAATGAATGAAATCTCACCGCCGTGGGTGATCCCGCGGGGGGCTGGCGGGGGCTTGCCGCCCTCAGCCAATCACCGCAGCTTCCCGAGCCCCTCCAGGGCTTCGCTCCTGCCTCCTGCGGCTCTAGGCGACGCAGGGTTTCCCTGTACTTCGCCGGGCGCTGATGAAGACGCCGATTGGCTGCCTCCGTGACGGGAGGCCCAATAGGCAGCGAGTGGAGTGGCGCCTGGACCAATGGAGGCTGCCAGGGGGCGGGGCCCGCCACGCGGTCTCGGTATAACCGCAGCACTCGCGCGCGCGCCATCCCTCCCGGCGCGGTCCCCGGCCCGAGCCATGGCTGTGCCTTCCCTCGTGGCCACCTTTGCTGCCCGCTTGCTCCGACCCGCACCGAGCTGCCGGTCCCGCCATCGCTCCCTCTCCCTCTCGGCAGTACGGTAAGACCGTCGGAGAACGGAACCCGCGCGGGAAGCCGTGGGGGGGGGGGCGCCGGGGGCCGGGGGGGGGGTGGGCGGCAGACGGGGACTGCTGCCCGGGGAGCGTTCTTTTTTGAGAGTCTCTGCCCCGCGGCGAGGACCCCCGGCGGGGTGGGTGTGGCGGGCGACGTGGCGGCGGGGCGCGGCGGGGACGCCCGCTCGGTGCGGCGTGTGGTACCAAGAACCGGCCGTTCCCCGGGCTGGGGCGTGCCCGGTGTCGGGGCCAGCGGCCGGCGGGACGGGGCTGGGACGCCTGGAGGAAGGACGGCTGGGGACGCGCGAAGGTGACGAGCCGGCCGGAGCCTCCGGGCCTCCCGGGGCTGGCGCGCCGGGACGTGCCTCCCCCCCGGGAAGGCGGAGGAGCGCTAGCGAGAGCGCGGCGGGGTCTGAAGGAGCAGCTCGGCGCGCGCGCGGCGCCTCCCGAGGCCCTAGCGGCCGGGGGCGTCGGTGCAGTCTGATGAAATCCTCGCGCCGGCTTGCTGCCTGGGGGTCCCCGGGCGAGGTGGGTGTGGCTCCCGCTGTGCCTCCCGCGCCCCCTGCCCCGAGAGAGTACAGGCTCGGGGGTCCCCGGGACTCTCCTTACCCGGCCAGCTTTCAGTTGAGGCGCGCCAGGCAGCATCCACTGGAGGGGTGATGCTTAGGAAGGGCCCAGGGAGAGCTGCTTTCCTTAGGGATGCGATAGGTCTTTTCCCTGGGCTTTCTGGACCTCACGCTTGCAAACCTCGCCTTTGGGGAGATTGGCTGGGGTTTCTCTCCCCAAATGTTTGCACTCCGCATTTCATCCATCTTTACAGCCTTCCCACGGCCAGGATCCCAAGGAGTCCCATTACTCAGCAAATGTACTGAACTTTCCTGAGTCTCAGACACTGGGCCAAGCTGTACTGACCGGGAGACAAATGAAAGCTGTTTTTTTTCCCCTGGGGGACCCGCTGTACCTATTCAGGAGCAGAAACTGCAAAACCGAGCTCTGGGCCCCACAGAACTGCCTGGTGGGTTTTCATGGCTGGAACTCTTCACAGGAGTATTCCTCACAGGAAGTCACTGGTCGTTAAACACTGCTGATCTGGAATTTATCAGCCCAGCAAGGAACTGCTAAAGAAAGGGGCAGGGGGGATATTTCCCAGCTTGGAGCACAGAACACAGATTCCTGTTTTTTTTTTTTTTTTTAAGGCATCACTGCCCTCTGGTGGTGGGAGTAGGAGGCCCAGCCTTTGCTCCTGTGAGCTGGAATGGAACCTCCATCCCAGTGGGCCGCAGTCCCGCGCACAACCACGACGCCACCGGCGCTCAGCCGTAGATTCCTGTTCTTGAAGGGAGACTTGGCATTCAGACTTTACTTGCTTCAGTTTGGTCAAACACACACACACACACACACACACACACACACACACACCAGGCAGGTTGTACCCTGCTTTCATGATTGAAGAAATTTAGAAAGGTCCTTTAATTTTTTGTGTAAAAACCTGAGGCCAGGATGAGCCCCGGTTCTCAGGAAAACCTCACTGCCACTGAACCCGTTCTGACTCGGGACTCAGAGGACCCTAGAGCACAGGGTCTATAGGGAGGGTCCCTGTGGGTTTCTAAGCCTCTTCTCCCTTGGAAGCTCCACGGGCTCCTCTAATTTTCTGGTTAGCTCTGCTTGTGAAAGGTTTGCTCCACCCAGACGCTCCCGTCATTCTAACAGGGTCCTCACAGGCCGCCAAAGTGATGGCGAAAGCCATGGATGCAAAATCTTTTGCCACATAAGTTGCTGCCATCCGGTTTGTTGCAACCAATGGCGAAAGTACTTAGGGTCTAAGGGTGATCCATTCTATTCCGCTTCCTGTAGAGCTCTGTTCACTCAGTCCTGGTTCCGATGAGTACGAAACAGAGAACTCCCTGCGGTCCAGTTGATTCCAGTGAAGACAAGGACAGGACTGCCCCGATCCCTTCCCAAGGCTGTAAAGCCTGACGGGAGCAGAGAGCCTCCTATCCACCCTCCTAGACTGCTGGCCTACAAGTTAGCAGCCCCACGAGCGGCCCTCTAGGGATAGTGGGCAGTAATTAGATCTCTTTCCAAAAGAACTGGATCCTTGATTGTAAAACGGCTGGTGGTAATTTTCCTGGGGTTGACACAGTGGCTGCCTCCATGGGGGTTCCTCGAGCCTGTTTGCTAAGGGTTGAAGCTAGCTGCAGTTTTTCACCGGGAAACGATAATTCAGTACACTTAAATCGAGAGGAAAGTGAAAGTGCTACTGACCTTCGTATTTTATCTTCTTTTGGATGGAAGCACTTAACAGTCTCTATGAAAGAGCCCATGCGCCTGGCTGCGGCGCGGTGGCTTCAGGAGCCCCTCCCAGTCTGTCCGGTAGACCGAGTACTGAGAAGCTAACCATCCAGCCCAGTGGGCTACTTCCTTAATTTAGAGTTCTACCTCCCGGGCAGATTCCCTTCCCTGTCCCTGCCTTCCTTAATCCGATTTACTTGACCATTTGGGTTTTATTTGTAACCTTCTTCTTTCTAATCTGTTGATGCATTATTTTTGGGGGTGGGAGGAATTCAGCACATCTGTGAAAGGGTTTAGTTTTCAAATAAATGCTGGCTAAAGTAGTTAACGGTGTTTGGATTCCCTGCGGGACTCGCCCCTCTCTCCTTACATCCCCTGTCTGCCTCCCCCTTGGCTGAGGGGAGTTAGAGGTCGTCATCACATAATTCCCTGAATTGTGTTTTACCTCTTGCAGACTTATGGGAAGCAGAGGAGGGCTAAATATGATGAAAGATTTTCATTACATTGTGCCTTTTTGTTCTTGTTACTTTTGACAGTTTCTGTGTGTGTGTGTGTGTGTGTGTGTGTGTGTGTTTAAAAACAAATTGGCATAACATCCAGAACCTGCCTTTGGCAGCGAAGGCGAGGTCTTGGAACACTGGGTGCTCCTAGAAGCCGGTGTCCTTAGTGCTAGTGCCTTGTTTTTTAGCCCAAATACACTGCAACCAAGTATTTGACCTTCCAAAGGACGTGCAAGCTAAGCCCTCCTCACAGAGTATGTTACACACAGAGAGAGACACAAGTCCTTCGTAGACGTTAGTGTTTCTATTGTATATTGTGCACGTGTGTGTATGACTAACCCAGAGAGTAGAGCATTTTTGGTGAACAGATATGGCTGGTGCTTTCTATGTCCTACCTTATGTAGTATGAATGTGTCTCCTTTTTCAAAAGCACTGGATCTGTCTCCTAACTCTTCTATAATCTTTTGAATGCTGTGGACAACTTGATCCCATCCACATGGTTCTTGGAGGAAGATGACGCCCACAGGGCTGCCCTTGTTAAGTAGTCTTCACGCTGCAGTGCTTCAGTATGGAATGCATTTCTGGCTACGGATGGTATTCCTGGTCCTAATATAGATCAGAAATGCTGCCAGGGTGTCCTGGCCCGCGGGACACTCGAACGTGGATTCCTGGGTCCGGAGCCTGAAAGATGAAGATGGGTAGGAAACGCGAAGAATGGAGACAAGACAGGAGTCTGATCAAGTCTCGTTTATTAGGGAGAAATAAAACAAGTTTATAGGGTAAGCAGAGCCTAGGCAACAAGCCAAGGTATGAAACAAAGTTATTTTCAAAGTTAACAAGTGAAGGTCAGCACTCCTGCAAGTCAGAGGATAATCACAAATGCTCTATTCACTACCTATATCATCTTGTCCAGCCTCGAAGGCCAGGGCTGTCCCCACAACCACCTTCCAAAGAAGGCCAGCTGTTCACAGCTCAAGGTCTATGCAAAAGTTACAAAAGTAACAGACCATAAATC
>PVJH01042208.1:0-14441 GCA_004026705.1 Nesogale talazaci
GCAAAACTGGCAGAGCACCAGACACCGCCAAGGGGGTATCCTATTGTGTAGCTCCAGCTACATAATGCGAAGTCACCCATGAACCTCCAGTGAGCAGCAGAGATGGAGGGCCATGACAGAGGGGATACCTGCATGGAATGAGGGGGGGGGGAGGGGAGCAGGGGTCGTCACAGAAGGAAGCACCAGGAAGCCAGGATGGGAATTCGTAGACCACTGGGAGCCTCCATGCTATTCTGTTTCCCAGACAGGGAATGCCCACGTCAGGTTAGGACTTTTAGGATTTTCCTAAAATGCCTTCATCTGAATTAGTTCCTACAGGACTAACCAGATGGGAGAGATGTTGTATAAACCCTCTATCACATTAACTGAAAGAAAACTCTGTGACCATCAAGCTAATTTCACTTCAGGGCTAACTGGCAGAACTGTGTAGAATTGCTCCAGAGTATGTCCAAGGCTGTAATTCTTTACAGACACAGCCTGCCACCCATGGATTTGAACCACCAACCTTTCACTTCGTAGCCAGGTACTTTAACTAATGTGCCACCATTAGGTCCAGTGATTAGGCACGGACACTTTGCCAGTTTCCCCTGGACTTACTACTTTATGCCTAGTCTCCAAAAAACTCCCAAAATGCTATCATCATTTGAAAAGTGAGAAATGTAAGCTCCAGAGAGTTTGAATAACTAGTCCAAATGAACCTATGTAGTGAGTGACAGATCAGGGGACCGGACTAAGATCCACCTGACTTCAAAGGGGACTTCACTCATTAAGACATATTTTATGCTGGGTCAGGAAGAGCTATGGCTTCTCCTTGGGTGAAGATAAGTAATAATCATTGAGGAAAAGATCTTGAAAGTTGACCCAGTCCAGTAATCCCAACCCGAGATGTACTTTAGAATAGCCTGGCAAACATGTTAAGTGTTTGCCTCCCTGAAGATGAACGTGAACAGTCCTAAAGTGGGGCCCAGAGATCAGCAGTCAAAAAACTCCCAGGTGGTTCTAAGGTACAGAAAACCACAGTCCTTAAGGACTCTTAGAACAACATGAATCAAGGAGGGTCCCCTGAGAGAGGTAGGCTGTTGGATTCCCCGTTTATGGGCAACTCTGTGTATCAGCAGCCAATCGGAACTCTGTAGGGTTTTCTTGGATGAAACTTTGGCAGAAGTAGTTGGCTTGAACCTTCTTCCAACGGGGGACCACTGGGAGCACCTACCTCCTTGGGCATCCATGGGTGTGTCAGGCTGGTGATCTAGAGAAATAAACCAGTGACACTCCTCGGTGTACAAGAAAGATCTTTCTGTCAAGAAGCAGCTTCACACCAAGAAGGCTCCCCAGTCCAAGTCAAGTCCGTAGGTCTGATGCGAGCCGGGGCTCTCTGCAGACTCTCAGAGCGGCAGGCTGACATTAACAGACGGTGCAGCAGGGACGCAGGGCGAGCACAGGTCCAGTGGGTGCAGAGCTGCGTGGATCCAACGTCAGTGGAGACATGACAGGGTGGAGACACAACAACTCCTAGGATGAGGTGACCTGCCGGAGGCTGTCCCCCGGGGACAGACAGATTCCAAGCAAGGATGAAGGCAGAGGGCCAGAGAGGAAGGATGTTCCCAATTTCTCTCTTATGAAAAGGCCACACCTCCCCAGAGACATCATCAGGCTGTGACTTGTTTGACAGATTGTACTCCACCCCTGCACAAGTGAAGGTTGACATAAAATTAAGCTACTGTAATACACTTTATAGTTCCTGTCAACTCCATGTGTTAGAGCAGCAGACTAAACCTTCCTCAGATCAGGAAGCCACAGGTGACGGTTTTGAGAGAGATTATTGTTATAATGTAAGGTGGTTGAAATATTTGGCTAACATTTTACTTTTTTTAAAAATATATTGGGGGGGGGGCATCACCCTCTCATGGTCGTGGGAGCTACCCAGCGCTGGTCCTAAGAGCCGCTGCTGGATTTGAACTGTCAAGCCCGTTGGCCGCAGTCCCACACTCAACCATTTTCACCACAGGGGCTCAGCCCATTTTGCAATAATTGACTACTCCACACTGTTTGGGCTATACAGATGCTGGTGGTTTTATGTTTCCTAGCTGTCAGATGACTTCTTCCCAGAGAATGATCCAGAGCTTCATTTGCCTTATGTTTCTTTCTTTTCAAGACAACCGCTCAAGCCAGAGACAGCCTCCACCTGTCAGCAAGACGCTGCCCAGCAAACCCAGCTGGCCTTCCTCGAAAGCACGGCTCTGCGCCACTCTGCCGTCCTCCACATCGCTTCAGAAACCTCAAGTCCCACCAAAGCCCAGGGAGCTCCTTGAGGATGAGGTAAACTAACTCTGTCACAAAGCTCCCTCCAGAGAGTTCAATAGGAAAGAGAACATGCATACTGCCCCAAATACGGTACCTGGTACATAGGAGAGGGTGAAAATATTGAATTTACCGATCGTATATTCCCTAAGTTATTTTTTAATGATCCCAATTTCTCATTTCTCTTGGAAAAGGGAGAACCAGCAATCCTGGGCCCATGTGGCCTCAGAGCTTCTGTGAGTGCTCATCCCTTTCCCTAGTGACCAGAAGAGACCTGATGGCCCAGGGGTCAAGCTTTCAGCTGGGAGCCACTAGGTCAACTGTTTGAATCTATCAGCACCTCTCCAGGAGAAAGATGAGGCCAGCGGCTTAAAAAAAAAAAAGATTTGCCGCCTTGAAAATCCTAGAAGGCAATTCTACTCGGTCCCTAAGAGTCAATCAGTGGCAGTGGGTTTGCTTTGTGTGTGTGTGTGTGTGTGAGTTGTTTTGTTTTTCTGTGAGTTAGCCGTCTCTATCATGCACCCACCCTTACCAACCTGCTCCTGGAAGCATTGCAGCTTATGACTCTGCTGTAAAGATGCTATGAGCTGAAGTCAATTCAACTACAGTGAGGTTTTAGGGACACTTTGCCTAGGAAAGTTAACAGACTTAGAAGGAGACAGCGTGGCTTATCACCCCGGGGTCTGTTGATCTGGGAGGTGATACACTTTCAAGGTGTGCCTGGGGGAACAGGAAGGAGTTGTAAACTGGACAGGACTTAGTTTAGGCACACTAGCTTCAAAAGATCACCAGCATCACTCTAACCAAGTTTTTGTGATGTGCACATGGGAAAATGGAGTTTATATGAAAATATTGCAGCTTTTTTAGTATACAAAAGGTGGCGATTCTTAATTACCTATCTTTTTTGGCAGGTAGCAGGTATTCTAAGACCTTGAGTTGTGACACTGAAATTTTATATCATGCATCCCCTCTCCCTTTGCCATCGATCTAATGGCAGAGAGACAAAGAAAAGACTGCAAACAGAATCTTGGCTGAATCCAAGTGGGGTCTTTTATTTGTTTTTCCCTCTCATTGCTCTTTAGGACATAAAACTTTTCAACACCCAAAGTACTATGATTCTAAATAGGTTTGATCCAAGGTACGACAAATGGAGAAACTTCCACTATAATTTAGTATTGAGGGGAGTGCAGAACTAAGAACCCAGGAAAAGGTCATTCGGAGGTGGTAGGGTTAGGGAAATTTTGGTGGAGCATGGTGCTTCCAACTTATATAATAACTCAATTATACCACTAAAGCCTATAATGTTATTCAGGTATCACCACTGATTGCTGATACCAGTGTTCTGTGTTCACATAAAAAACACTTGAGAATTTTGTTGACTGTAGGCTTTGAGAGTTGGGAAATAAAGAAAGAGAATGGAAGTACAAAGTCAGTGAAGAGAAGGTAGAAATAAGATATAAAGGGGTTAAGAAGGAAGGAGAGTACTAGAGGGCAGTGGGTAACAGAAGGGGTGCTGGAACTGTCTGGGTTCAAATCCCAACTCTGTTTCTTTTAACTGTAAGACCTTAAGCAGCTGCTCCAGCTAACTCGCTTGTGCTTCAGCTTCCTTATCCTGCAAGGGGGCTGATAAGGTGGGTTCTTATTAGGATGAAGGAGGATAACACATGTAACCGAGAAAACTACCTGGCATACATTAAGTGCTCAGAAATGTTTGTTTGTTCTCTCTCAGACTATCCATCTTGGTTATACCAGAGAAAATTGTAAAACCCACTTTTGAGATCTGGTTATTTCATTTGCCCTTTATTGATATAAAATCCAACCCTCCCTACATTTATGATTGGCTGATTGTCACCATGGTGTCAAGACAATGAGAGAAAAAGGTTTTCATTAAATTTTTCTAGGGCAACTGGATATCATCTACATGCAAAAGAATTTAGTAGGACCTCACACCATATACAAAAAGTAATTGAAAAATGGATCATCAGGTTGTGCAGGATGGTGAAGTGAGCGGACATGCCCATTTACTTCCCTGGTAACTGTAATCAAAAACACCAGCCTCAACAAAGTAACTCAAAAGTATGGTGGAGGATATAGAAAAATGGAAAGTAAAGCAGTGTGTCAGTTCCCCAAACTAGTGCATATACAATTACCCTGTGACTCAGCAATATACCACTCCTAACTACATACTAAGAGAAACTAAAATAGCAGCATTGTTCATAATATCCAAAAGGTGAAATCAACCCTTATGTATACAATCTGATGAAGGGATGAACAAAATGCATTGTGTTAGTCTGGGTACACTAGAGAAACAAATCCACAGAGACTCATATGTATAAAAAAGAGTTTTATATAATGGGTAAGTAAGTGCACATCAAGAAAACATCCCAACCCACTGCTGTCCAAGCCCACAAGCCCAACATTAGTCCACATTTCCAAACACCAATCCATAAAGTCCTTCTCCATCTCACAAAACACACACAATGATGCCGACTACAGGAGGAAAGCTGAATCAGTGACCGTGTCAGCATCTCAGTGCTGCAAGGGTCTCCACATGGCTGCTCCAGCACCCAGGGTTGCATTGGGGTAGGTCCATGTGACTTCGCCTCAAGAATGGGACCATCTGGTAGGAAGTGAGTCTTGCCAGCTGAAGCTGGGAACTGACTAAGGCAGCTGCACCCTGGTCTGACCATCAGAGAGCAAGAGACCCAAGACCTGGAAAGGCGAGACTCATCAAGTCATTTATCTCTCCGCTCTTTAATTAACCCCACATGTGTTTATCAGCCAGGTTGGTACAATAAACCATAACTATCTCATGCAGTGTATCCATATAATGGAATATTATTTGGCCATAAAAAGAAATGAAATTCTGATGCACACTACAACCTTCATCACCCCTGAAAACGGAATGCTCAATGAAAAAAGGCACCAAATAACCTCATACCATATGGCTTTTTCACTTATGTGTAAATGGCTAGAACAGACAGATCTGGAATCTGGAAAGGAGATGAGTTGTAATAAGGGAGTGTTAGAAAGAACAGTAGCTAATGGGTACAGGCTTCCTTTTGCGGTCAATGAGAATCTTCTAGATTCTCAGTGATGGTTGCACAACTCTGTGGACAGACTTGAAACGAACAAACTTTATAAGGTATGTTAACCCAGGGAGTTTCATAGTGTATTAATTATATCTCAATCCAGCATTTTAAAAATCATCCTCTCTCATACAGGAAAATATACATCTACAGCATTCCCATTTTTCATTTCTTTTAGGCCGATTATGTAGTCCCTGTCGAAGATGACGATGAAAACTATATTCATCCCACAGAAAGCAGTTCACCTCCATTTGAAAAAGGCAAGCATGTGTAATCTTAAGCACTTGAAAACTTTCAACAGTTGACTAAAGAATCCCGGACTACTTGCTGCTAAACTCTCTTGGGCTCAGGAGACTCTTCTCTCTTCCCTGTAGCCACAACATTTGTTCTTCTTTGGCTTGTCCAGCACAGACATCAGTGAGGGGTCTATCTCTTGGTCTCCTGGTCTTGGCTCCACCCTCCCTATCTTTTCATGCTTCCACAAGCCCATCTCTAATTGTGAAGAAGCCTGAGTGCTTCTGTCACCTTCAGGTATCATGGATTTTTTTCCTAGAACCTAGTGCTCAGAAAGCCACAAGCCACCATACTGATACTAAAAATATTGCACTAGGAACACTTTCTGCAGAAGATTAAAGAAATGGAGGCGTGAAATAGGCTCCGGATCCTGGTTTTAGAACTTTAGTTCTCTCTCAGGTCCATGATGATGGTGGTGTTAGGTTGGTGTCAACTCGTAGTGACTCTGTTTACGATAGAAAGAATCACTGCCCAGTCCTGTGCCGTCATCACAACTGCCATGGTTGAGCCTATTGTTGCAACCACTGTGTCAATCCACCTCAATGAAGAGTCTTCCCCTTGTTCATTGTCCTGCTATTAACAAGAGCCCTGGGAGCATAGT
Organism: Nesogale talazaci; assembly: GCA_004026705.1. NCBI lineage: Eukaryota > Metazoa > Chordata > Mammalia > Afrosoricida > Tenrecidae > Nesogale > Nesogale talazaci. The sequence goes on from PVJH01042208.1 coordinate 6,286, forward strand.
GGCGGTGCAGTGGGCTGCTGAGTGGACCGAACAGTGTTTCCTTTAAGTGTGAATTTCCCTCCGTGTGATGTAATCATGTGTATATTTATATGTTCAAGCTCCCATGGTGAACAGATCAACCAAGCCAAGTAACTCTTCAAAGCCAGCCTCTTCTCCAGGGTCAGCTTCAGGTAAAGTACACGCGTGATTTGGGTTGGATTTTAATCGTATTCCAAATTAGATCAATAGGTCACATAAAACATGAAGAACCAATCGCCTGTGTCTCAAAATTTCTTAATAAAGGGGAACCAGATGCCTCATCATCATCTTCATCTGCTGTCTGCTTGCTCTCATGTTGAAAGCAACCTCACCCTCTCTGTTAGAGGACTCCTACCTTGCTGAGAAGTTTTCATTCTTCTCCCTCTCTCTTCCCTTGATGGAGGATGTCCCCACAACTCAGCCTTCAGCACCTGGCTCTTCTTTCAGGATAATGTGCTGTTTGGAAGTATGGGTTTTGGTTTGTGTCCCAATAGAAGTGTTTGAAAAAGAAGAAAAAAAGAAAGTATGGGTTTTGAGTAGAACTTTGAAGTGGTTCTTCCTGGCTCAGTCATATGGCTAACCAAATGAAACTGAATCAACTGGAATTTGCAAGACATGGGTATCTGGAACAATAACTGAAATGGGGAAACTCCACTAGAAACTTAATATTCCTCTTAGAAAACAAACATACCACATGTAGTACATGGTAACCAAATCTCTTGGTGGACATAATTTGAAACAATGGTGCCCACTTCAAAGATCATGGCTGACCCGATTTGAATGTATGTCTCACAGATATGCCAATAATATAAATGTCCATGTGACCTCCTGAAAGAACTCACTATTTTGAGTCTTCCCTTCCACATCTTCAACCCACGATTCTTCCATTTCCAGTTATCCAAGCACCCACATTTTGCAAATGCTGGTCTGCTCCAATTTCCCTCCTTGGGCCATGACTGAACCAGCTTGAATTGGTTTTGAAACACTGACCTTGAGCCAGACAGGCTTGGATTGGAATCCCAGAGCCCCTACAAGTCTGATTAGGAATTGTGGACTCTAACTTTATGAGGTGTTTAGTAAACATTTCAGAGTCCCTGGGTAGTAGGAACTGTTTGGTTCTTGACTGTTCACCAAACTTTGGCTATTAGAACCATCAGGAGGTGCCTAAGAGCAGAAGAGAGAGGAGTCATCCCCCTGTTTTCATGGATAATAACAAAAGCACTCCTGGATTCCACTCATCTTCCCCGCACATGAAGGCGGCTCTCACAGCATGTGAATCTGACACATCAAATTTTACCTTGTGGTTGTCTTGGCATTAGGCTCAAACATCCCTGATTTTGATCTCCAGACCTGCCACTTGCTAGCTGTATTGCTCAGCTTCCTTTGCTTGCTTATCTGTGAGGCTTCCAGGGGCATATTTAAAGTTTCGGGCACAGTACCCAGTTCCTGCAGATTCTGTGTTGGTTGATGATAAGGGGTGAAAGCAATAATAATAATAAATCAGAATTGCTGGGACCACTTATTGACTTGTCATTGGCATGTCCTAAAATGCCCATTTTATATGTGCAATTCAATGATTTCTGGAAACCTGAAGAATTAGGTGACTCTCACCAGAGTCCAGCTTCAGAAAATGTCCACTCCTTCCCCCATCTAACAAGTTTCATCCTGCCCCTCTGCAGTGAACACCATCCATTCCCCCGCAGTCCCAGGCAACCACCACTCTGATTTGGGCTGCAATAGATTTGCCTTTCCTGAGCATTACGTGGATGGAGTTGTACTAGACGGACTCTTTTCATCTGTTTCTTTTCACTTTGTAGACTGTCTTTGTTTGAATTATTTTCCAGCAAAGGTACTTCACATATAGCTAGTTCTTTATGAGTTCAAGGCTACCCCATTGTCTTTGCGCAATCACTGAGTGAGGTAAAACAGGGAATGGTGTCCGATTTTGCAGAATGGGAAACTGAGGCGTGGGGGCTTGTGAGGTCGCCCTGTTAGTTTGGTGGCAGAGAAATACTAGAATCCTGATGCCCAAGCCCATTGGTTTTTCCACCAGTGCTCATATTTCCTCACCCCAGAGGAGATCTCAGATGGTCTTTATAAATTTTTATTTTTTATCTTTAAAATCCTTTTATTGGGGACTCATAAACTCATATCACAATCCATACATCCATCCATTGTGTCAACCACAATTGTACATTTGTCACCAGCATCATTTGTAGAACATATTCTTTCTACTTGAGCCCTTGGTATCAACTCCTCATTTCCCCCTCTCCCGTGTTGCACCTCCCTCCCCACTTACGAACCCTTAATAATTTATAAATTATTATTTTTTTCATGTCTTATTTTGTCTGACATCCTCCTTCACCCCGTTTTCTGTTGTTCACCCCCAGGGAGGGGTTATATGTAGATCCTTGTGATAGGTTCCCCCTCTCTCCCCTGACCTTCCCCTCCTGGTATTGCTACTCTCATTATTGGCCCTGAGGGGTTTATCTGTCCTGGATTCCCTGAGTTTTCAGTCCTTATCTGTACAAGTGTACATTCTCTGGTCTAGCCAGATTTGTAAGGTAGAATTGGGGTCATGATAGTAGGGGGAAAGAAGCATTAAAGAACTATATGAAAGTTGTATGTTTCATCATTGCTATACTGCAACCTGACTGGCTCATCTCCTCCCAAGACCCTTTTGTAAGGGGATGTCCAGTTGCCTAGAGATGGGCTTTGGGTCTCCACTCTGCACTCCCCCTCATTTACAATGATAGGATTTTTTTGTTCATTGACACCTCGTGATCACACTGCCTGGAGTGCTTCTTTCATGTGGGCACTGTTGCTTCTCAGCTAGATGGTTGCTTATTTACCTTCAAACCTTTAAGACCCCAGACACTATATCTTTTGATAGCCAGACACCATCAGTTTTCTTTGCCATATTTGCTTATACACCCCTTTGTCTTCAGCAATTGTGTCAGGATGGTAAGCATCATGGAATGATGCTTAATAGAATAAAGTGTTCTTGTATTGAGGGAGTACCTGAGTGGAGACTCAATGTCCACCGGCTACCTTAATACTAAACCTATAAATATATGCATATAGGTCTATTTCGAGCTGGGGTGCTCTTGTCTGGTCTCAAGAAGTTATTTCCAAGAAGAAAAGGAGAAAGGGCACTGTCTGAGACTATTAGAGAGATAAAGGAAAGGGAGCTTAGTAGTAAGACTGGAAGTTGAGCTGAAAAAGATACCATACCAAGGCCAACAGAGCCCTTGGCATTTAAGGGGGAAATCCACTCAAAGGAAATTCTGACTTAAAACCTGTCACTTCCTTATTTCTCAGACAAGATTGTGTTCCCCTTCCCAGAAATCTTCCACCAAAACCTCTGAGTAGCCAAGGAAGTTTTGACAGTGTTGAACTTCAGGATTGAGAATTTAAAGGGCAATATCAATTTGATGTTCTAGCTGATTAAACACAATTGGAACTTCTACTGCATATTCAGATAACCTTTCAGCTTATTTTCATGTGAAACATAGAAGTTCCAAATATAGTCTCTTTTGCAAAATGCTTTGAAAAAAGTCTCTCCACGTGAGTTAACATGCAAGTAGAAATATCCGCCCAGACTACTTTGGATTGTTAGGGAAGGCCGCTGTCATGAATAAGCACCACCCACCCTTTGCAACTGCTCTTTCGTTTATGGAAATTAGCCCCATGTGTTCATATCGTGTGTAAGAAAGAAGTAAGTGTGCCCTGTGTGAAAACCCAAGGACTTCCCCCTAATAGACTGCATCAGAATGTATTTTGTGATCTCTATTTGAATATCATTGGAGTGCTTGTTTCGGCAGCACATTTACGAAAATTGAATACCATTGAAGAGCATCTTTTATGTTTGGAACAAGTGTTTCCATCAAATGAGATGCTGCGGGGAACACACGTCTTCCTCCCCAGTCATATTATAACTCTGACAGGGCTGAGACCTATCTCACTTCTTCACCTCTTCCCCAGCCCCCGGCACAGGGCCTCCAGGTGCTTTTTATGCCCGAGGGTCTTGAGAAATCTTGGAAATTGAATTAGGCGTGTTCTGACTTCTATGACTTCATTGTGCCTTAATCTTAACAAACTAAAATCGTCCATACTAAGAGTAGCAGGTCCTATCTATAGTTACATATGCACTCTTCCAATTTTATGCAGAAGTGTGGACTTGTAAATTTAGCCGGCATCAAAGAAAGGATAATGAGGTACATGTTGGGCTGCTAAATGCAAGGTCCGCTGTTTGAACTCACCTGTCACTTTACATGAGAAAGATGAGGCTTTCTACTCCTGTAAATAATTAGTCTTGGAAATCCACAGGGGAGTACCCCTGTCCTATAGTGTACCTGTGAGTTGCCGTTGACCCAATGGCACTGCCAGTTTTCAGAAATATTTAAGAGCCTCTGGGTGACAAAAACTGTTAAATAAGGTTGGCAGTTCAAATTCACCCAGTGATGCCATGGGGGAAAAAATCTGTGTGATCTATTTCTGAAAGATCACAACCTTGAAAACCCTAGAATTGTATTCTGCAACTCACAGGGTTGATCTGTGTCAGTGGTAACTAGTTTGGTTTGATTGGTTGCATAGCTTTAAATAGATATTTATCAAGTTGAATGAAACGCTATGAAGCATCTAATCCAGAGCGTCTCTGGTCTTGTTGCGCGATCACCCAGGCAGCCGGGCATCTCTAGGTTTCATGGTGAAGATCTACAATGATCTCATCCCCTTTCTTATTCCATCATGACAATCTACCTTCTGTCTTCAGGTGAGGGGAGTTGCGGTGGGAGGGTAGATGTGGTGGAAGGCAGAGGTCCTGGCTACAGTCTCTGAGCTGCTGCTGCCACATCTCCAAGCTTCTGGGATATGGCCCTAAGCAACCTTTTCCCTGGCCAACTGAGCATTTGGCATTTCTCTGGACCATCTGGGCAGTGACGTCAGTGAGTACGATTCCTATATAGAGGAGATTGGATGAAGCAGTCAGAGCTCCCTTTCCCCCTTCTGTAACTTCAGGAGATGAGATTTGGATATTTCGCTCAATTTGCCCATGTGTGCAATGAGCAAAGCTTCCAAGAGTACAGAGATGAAGGATTGGATAGCTTTCAAAAGTGAACTTAGGTGTGTGTATGTAAGTCGGCTTATGAAGGAGCAGTGTCTAGGTGTGCGTGTGTCTTTCTGGGGTGATGAGTTAGCGCCTCTGTTTCTAGGCCCTTGTTCTGTGTGCATAGATGCAATTAGAAGTGCCTGATGTCCTCTAAATGTTGTTGTCAGGGGGTCCTTGGGTCAATTTCAGCTCTCCCATAGCGTTTTGTGGGCTGCAGTCTTTATGGGGGCAAGTCCCTTGGTCCTTGGCCCGTGGAACCTTTCACCTACAAACCACCATTATTTTTGTAACAACCAATGAGCCTCCAGGGTCGTTCCCTGCCTACCATCGTTGTCAGGTGCCATGGAGTTGGCTCCGAGCCAGAACAGCCCTGTGCCCAGCAGAAGGAAACACTGCACAGTTCCATCCCACCTTCACCAGGTTCTCCTGCCTGCACTCACTGTTGCATTCCCTGTGTCCCTCCATCTCGCCCAGGGTCTTGGTCTCTCTCAACCCCCGTCTGCCCTACCAAGCACAAGGTCCTTCTCCAGTCACTGGTCTCCCCTGAAAATATGTAGGATGAAGTATGTAAGACAAAGTCTTGCCCTCCTCACCTCCAAGGAGCACTCTGGCCTCCCTCCTTCCAAGACAGATGGGCTGGTCCCCTCTTAGGGAGATCCAGAACTAGGGTCTCTGGACCTGCCTCATCAGAGTAAAGAGAAAGTCATTTAGAAATGTTAAAGTAACATTTCTGATCCACATCCTAGCCTGGAACTTATGAACTGACATCTTAAAAATATTTCGGCAATTTTTTTTGTCTAGTAGCTTCAGGGCAACTACCTATATGGATTTAGCTAGAAGGAACAAAAAAAATGCATGTGTTTTCATGCCTGCCAGAAAGGCCTTATGACCATCAACCTCAGATTTAAAAGTTGAAGCCTGACTTGTTTATATGTCTTCACAGGTCGGAACAGCGGGACCTGGGAGTCAAAGCTACGTTCTTTACCTGCAGCGCCATCCCCACTGCCCAGGGTCGGGTGAGTACCTATTTCAGAGAAAAAGCGGAGAGAAATAGGACTGATGCTTCTCGACCTTTTGGCTAAGATCAAGTGTAGAGAAATAGGCCTGACTCCACCAAGTAGCAGACTTTCCTTAGTACCCGATTTAATGACAAGAGTTTATATCTGCAGACTTCCAGGCAACCGATGCTTCCATTCCCCCCAATGAGTCCCTTTCCTGTCTGTCAGAGAATTCTATCTGACCTCAGGAGGATCATAACTAGGTCCCGCTTCCATCTCTCTCTACCATTTGAGGATACTCTGGCATTTGTTTCGTGATTCTAGTTCAAATTTGAGAGTACAATGATAAATGGCCACCTCCACTTGATTTCATGGTGGCTTAATAATGTTCATCTCTTTATGCCATAGGAAGAAGCCAGCTACACCACTGAAGACCGTAAGTTAAATTTGCATTTAAATACCCTTCATATGTTTATTCTCATCCACCTGTTGTAAGTTAGAGATGCTTCCGGCCAAAGCGAACATGGTCATCTTAGCAAGTGAAGTTGCTATTCATATGGTCCGAGAGAGACTTCAAATGGTGTTAGGCATAGAAGTATCTGCCTTGGAGAGCATCCCTGCTTGGTCCCAGAAGGCTTGCTGTGCATGCACAGCAGATCCAAGACCTCTTGTCAGGGTCCCTGCCTCCCATCATATCTGTCTTGCTCACAGATGCTATGCCCTAACCCATGTGTCCAATATCCATCCACTGACCTGGAAGCTAGTGGCTGACCACTGTCTCAAGCCCACTAATACACCATGTGGTCAGAGCACAGAGGTCTATGCTACCCTAATTACGAGTAGAAGCTCACCTTGACTTGCTACCTGGCCTATCCACTGATATGCATGATCCCTTATCAAAAACAGAGAACTATTTATCAAGGTCAGATGCCAGAACCCTACTGCATGGGCACGGCTTCCATGGCAGGGTCTGTTGGTCATGTTATCCATCAACATTGTAATGAAGCAGAGAGGTCCCCAAACTAAGATAGCACTGCCCTTTTGATGAGACGCTTCCAGCTAGTTGGTCATCAACCCCTTGAGCTAGGTCTGTGTGCTTTTAACTGATGTTTGGAGACTGAAACAACAGCGAGGCATCAAAGAAAAGTTCTCCTAAAATCTTTATTTTAATGATACTGCTTTGATTCATCTTTCCGCATTCAGCTGATTATCTTTGTCTTGTTCTTTTTATCTATCCTTACAGACTCCAGTTGCCTCTCAGCAGAATGCACCAAGTGTGTGTGAAGGTAAGTCCAGATGCTGTTTCAGAGGATAAGCATGTTTGCTAAAGTAGGTTGCCTTGAAGACATATATAAACATGTTTCTAAATTTATTTTATTATGGGGTGATTGTAAATTTGAAACTCAGATTTTCTAAAGAAGAATGATCTTCACTGTGCAACAAATGGTGGGGAGCAAAGTTTACCAGAAAGACAGATTGCTGGGTAGAGTCCTTGGGATACCTACAGTCTATATCAGAGGCTCTTAACCTTCCTAATGCAATGGCCCTTTCATGCAGTTCTTCATATTGTGGTGACCTCTCCCCTTGAACCATGAAATTATTTTGTTGCTACTTCATAACTGTAATTTTGCTAGTGTTATGAATCAGGCAACCCTTGTGAAAGGGTCATTCAACCCCCAAAGGGGTCACGACCCACAGGTTGAGAACTGCTGGTCTACATGTTCAAAACCCACCTGTTTGCAGACATGAATGCTTTGTCAAGAAACAATGCAAGAAGCCCTACATAGGTGTGAAGACAAATTTAGAGGCTTTCTCATATTTTAGAACTAAGACCCCCGTTAAGGTTACGAAAAAATATCCATCTGCCAATTCCTTTGCTTAGTCTTCAACATACCATTTTCAACATTCTCTTCATGTATTTTCAAATGCTTTGTTCACTTTATCACCTGTCAAAAACTTCACATTTTTTCAACTACAACATTCCCACTGTAAAAACTAATCATATTGGAAAACTATTGAGGAAAATCCCA
>PVJH01042209.1:0-14447 GCA_004026705.1 Nesogale talazaci
ACTGCTTTGTCAATCCCATTTCCCCCCACAACCATGAATTTGACTGGAGCAACAAAGTAATGGGCTTTATACTCCACATGGCCTTTAAGGAATACCTATGACTGAACCACCATGCTCAGCAAAAGCTCCAGAGGAGTTGGGGAGTCCTTGTCCCAACTCAATCCCCCAACATCCTGAGAATACCCTATCCTCAGTTTCCATCCAGAGTCCCTGAAGAAGGGAAGGGACTTAGAGAATCCAACTTTTTCATACGCCATCAATGAAGGACATAATACCCAGCGGGGTGAGGCGGGGCAGTGCGGGGTGGGAGTTACAGCCTCAGAAACTGCCAGGGGTAGGTAGTTCTTCTCCATCTTATAGGTCCTATAGGATCACTGTGGGTCGGAATCAATGGCAGTGGGTTGACTCAATTTGTCGAGTTGAGTTGAGTTGTGTTCAGTTGAGTGGAGGTGAGTTGAAGGCTGCCTTGTGTGGTGTACACACGTAAACCCTCAACCTCTTGCCCAAAAGTAAGTGACTTGAGTCCCCCGGGGGGCCTAGAAACAAAGACCTGGGGATCTGCTTCCCAGAAATCATGGCCTTGAACTCTCGATGGAGCAGTTCTACCCTGTGCACATGGGTTCACCATGAACTGGAAGCAAGTGGAAGGCAGCAAGCAACCATGAGGTAGGTCAGGTTGATTGTGCCAACCTGGCTGATAAACACATGTGGGATTAGTTGAAGGGCGAAGAGAGAAATGTCTCAGTGAGCCTCGTCCTTCTGGTTTTCTGGTCTCTTGTCCTCTGTTAGCAGACCAGTGTGCGGCTGCGTTAGTTGGCTTTGTGTACTTCCTGGGAGACATCCCTGAGGAGAAGCCACACGGACTTACCCTGATGCAGCCCTGGGTGCTGGAGAAGCTGCATGGAGACCCCTGCCCCTCCCACAGTCCTTGTCATGTGCCAGCCACCCCCGTAGTAGCCACTGTGCCAACAATCTCACGGACGGTCTTCCTCTGTTTTGCCGGCCCTCTACGTGACCAAGCATGATGTCGGTGGTAGTTACATAATCTAGTGTCAACTTGTGAAGGGGTGGCGTCTAGCCTGTCAATCAGGCCACAGCTTGATGACCTCATTTGGAGGCAGCATGGAGTTTATAACTAGCTCACTGGAGGCCAGATACACAGAGACTCCCTCTGCTTTGCATTCCTGGTAACAAGCCACATGGAGTGCTGCTGGCCCAGGAGCTGAAGGAGCCACGTGGAGACCCCTGCCAGCACTGAGATGCTTCCACTGCCACTGGATCCACAAGACTTTCCACCCACTGGCCTGTGATCTTCCTACATTCAGCGCCATTACATGTGTTTCATGAGTCTGAGAGAAATGTATACATTGATATCAGACAAGTAGGCTAATATCAAACTTATGGACTTGATCTGGACTGGGCTGGGATGTTTTCTTAGACAAGTACTCTTTACATCAACTGCTTTCCTACACACACATGAGTGTCTATGTATTGGTTTCTCATACATTGGACAGCTAGCAGAGAGGTCAGCAGTTCAAAACCACCAGCTGCTCAGAGGGTCAAAGACGGGACTTTCTACTCCCATGGGAAGTGACAGTCTCAGACACACATAGAAGCAGTTCTACCCTGTCCTGTAGGGCCTTTCTGAGTCAAAATGGTCTTGAATGCAGTGGTTTTGCTTTTTGTCTCTCCTGATAACATGCCCGTGACAGTCACCTAATCTGGTGTCAATTTGAAGGTGAAGAGTGTAGGGGTGGAGTCTAGCCTGTCAATCTGGAGATAGCCAATGAGACCTCTGTGTGGGCGTGGCCTTCTCCTCTGAGAAGTCTGGGAAATCCGGTACTTCCTTCTTGGAGGCAGGAGACACTATGTCTCTCAGTTCACTTGCTTGGAGACACCGACTGAGAAGACTGACAGTCAGCGGTATCAGGAGGGCCGTCCTTTTACAGATTTGTTTGCTGGTGTCACAATGGTTAGGCCCTCGGTTGCTAATCGGAAGGGCGACGGTTCAAGTCCTGTCAGCAGCTCTGCAAGAGAAGGCTCTGCCTGCCTGCTTCCATAAAGATGACCACACAGAAAACCCACGGGGGCAGTCCTATCTGCCACACGGAGCCACCCAGGTCTCCACGACGCCTCACCACCACTGTGCATCTGGTTCTCTGTGGAGTGTACCCTGCCCTCTCTGAAATCCATCCGGAGCTGAGGCAGCCAGCGTGGGCCACTCCTGGCAGGTCCACTCAGGGCCTGACGGGACAGGCAGGATGGGTTCTGAGGCTGTGCATCTTCATGAACACAGATCACCTCCTCTGTCTCCCAGGGAGCAGCTGCTGCATTCGAACTGGCAACCTCTCAGTGCTTGATATTCCCCAGCTCCTTCAGCACCCGGCAGGCAATCCAACACTCCTCCGCTTGCCCAAACCTAGCCCGATCTCCAGAGGACACTGAGTGGGTCTAGGCAGAAACTGACCCCAGGGACTGTCCTGGCTCCAGTCCTGACGGGAGCAGTTCACCAGGCCTTTCTTTCTCCCTCTCGCACAGTGCTGGGTGCGTATGAACTGCTGAGCTTTCAGTTAACAGCTGATTGCAAACTGCTGGTGTCCCCCAGAGCCGGCGAGAGATCTCAAGCCTGGAAAAAAAGTCACGAAGCTGGAGAAACCCAGAGATACCGCCTGGGGGCTCCAGAGCCTCTTGTTAGAGCCTCTCAGCTGCTACCAGAGCAGAAGGACCACAGCAGGCGCCTTTGTTAAACACACATTTATTTCCCCCACAGTTCAGGCAGCTGGAGGTTTGAAACAGGGGGGCACTGGCTCAAGAGGGAGCTCTCTCTCTCTCTCTCTCTCTCTCTCTCTCTCTTTCTCTCCCCCTCCCTCCCTGTTCCCCTCTCCCTCCCTCCTTCCCTGCCTCCCTTTTCTCCATGGTCTCTTTGAAGTTTCTATTTCTCAGTTCCTTAGCAATCTCCTAGAGCCTGATGGAGTAATTACACATTGAACTTCAATCTGCAAGATCAGCAGTCAGAAACCACCGGTCGGTCCGCGGAAGAAAGACGGGGTTCTGCCCATGTGGGTCTCCAAGACTGTACCAAGGCATGGAAAGCCTCCCTGGTGGTTAGTAACTCAAGGTACCCACCACACCGGGGGACAGGATGGAATTGACGCAGCAGAACCTCCCCACAGTGCGCAGTCGGACTGTTACTGTTCCCATCTTACAGATGGAGGGACCCAGGGTCAGAGAGGCCGGAAAACGCATGCATGGCCATACAGCCAGGCCTGGGCAGTGCTCGAGTTTGACCCCAGCAAAACCTCCAGGGGTCAAAGTCCAGGGTCCCGTGCTTGAGAACAGCCATTTCCCATGTATCTTCTGACTTCTCTCCTCTGTTCTTTCAGCAACCCAGTATTACGGACTTCTTGTTGTTGTTGTTGTTGTTGTTATTGTTGTTTTATTCAGCTACATACCAAGTGTACAGAGGAGCAGTGGATGGACCCTCCCACAGTGGGGCCCTCGCCTGGTTTTACCTCCAGAGCCTAAGCTCCCCCATCGTCTCTTCCCCCAGAGAGAGTGCATTTGATTTCCACGAGTTCCATCTAGAAATGTCCATGTACACTCACCTTTTGTGAGTCCAATCACCTTTTGTGTCCTTGGGGGGAAAAAAGGTCTTATGACAAAATGATAATAATTTATAAATTATCAAGGAGGGAAGGAGGAGTGGGAAGGGAGGGGATAAAATGAGGAGCTGATACCAAGGGTTCAAGTAGAAAGCAAATGTTTTGAGAATGGTGATGACAACAAATGCACAAATGCTTGACACAATGGATGTAAGTATGGATTGTGGTAAAAGTTGTACGAGCCCCCAATAAAAAAGATTAATAAACACCCCCCACCAAAAAAAAAGGTCTTTGCTCTGAACCAGTGAGTCTTGCAGAATTCTATCCTGCTCTCCAGCTTTGTTTGTAATATCCCCAAGTGCATGGTTTCCAACTACCATGCCTTCCTCTTGGTTCCAATCTCTGGTAACGCTCCATGCCTCTCAATGGCTCATTCCATCAGCTTCAGACTGCAGGCATCGGTGGGGTCCCTCAGCCACTTTGCCCATCACTCTCGTGGTTGACACACACAGTTGAATCACTGCTGTATTGACTGAGTTTCCTTGAAGGCAGGTAAATAAAACCTGAACGCAGACAGCATTATATTTCAAGAGTGATTTTGCAGTATCCTTTTTGGCAATGCATGTGACGCCCTTCCTTTCTATTGTATTATTCCTGGCATCAGACATCTTTTGGTTTTCTGATTGGAGATGACCTCTGTCGGACCATCTCAGCTCACGGATGCGTGTGTTCCATTTCATTTTCGACCACTTCCAGTTTTCCTAGATTCACCCTGCACACCGTACAAGTTCTGACTTGGTGGGAATTTCTGCAGCTGGTTTGCTTCACTTCGGCTGGGCCCCATGGGCACATGAAGATCCCCAAGGCGCCCCTCTCCCAGGTTGTGTTAGTCCAGGTAGACTAGAGGAACAAATTCAAGGACACACATGTCGATATAAGGAAAGGGTTTATATACAAAAGGAATATGACACTAAGACGGCATCCCAATCCAGTCCAGTGCAAAGTCATAAGTCCGATATTAACCCATATGCCCGAAATCAGTCTACAAAGTCTACTTCCGACTCACGAAGTCACAGGTCAGTGGGTGCAGAATTCCGGCGCTGGCAGGGGTCTCCCCATGGCTCCTCGCTTCCAGGGCTCAGGGTCCATCAACAGCAGAAGCAACTTATAGCTGGCAGAGGTCTCCATGTGGCTCAATCAGGGCAAAGCCGTGTGGTCTCTCTGCCGGCTCCTCCAGCTTCTCGGATGCTGCCATCTTGTCTGTGATTCATCGTCTCTGAAACTAACTCCCAACAACTGGGGAAGATAGCTTCTCATCTTCACGAGGGAAATATTGCTAGATTTCCCAGAAGTCTCAGGAGAAAGCCATGCCCACATAGAAGCCTCATTGGCTACTCAATGGCTATCTCCAGATTAACAGACTAGACTCCACCCCTACATTTCAATCATAAAATTAACATAAGCACATGATTGCCACACAGGTGAACAGCATTCACATCTCCAAGAAATCAGCTGCTCCTGAGGCACCTTTCCAATGCCCTCCCCTCCTCTGGCACTCTGGCACTCTCTCACTCTTTCTCTGACAAGGTTCTGCTTCCATTCATTAGGCCTCCAATATCTGATAACGCTTCGCAGCTACATATCACGTTTTCAGAAGCTACTTCCTCCCAAAATGGGCAGCCGATTCCTTCTTCCTTGTCCAGGCTTAGTCTGGAAGACTAAGAGTCATGTGTGGGTGACCCTGCTGGCATATGAAATACCAGTGACAGAGCTTCCAGCAACACAGACCAACTGACAGGCACATGGTGGCAAAGGGCTTTAGTGACTGCTTTTTCAAAAGTAGACCTCCAGGCCTCTCCAAACCACCTGGGGTGGATTAGAACTGCCAGCAGTCCAGGCAGCAGTGAGCACACTCACCACTGACACTGCCCCGGACCCTAAACCCTTGCCGCTCCCAGCTTTGCTCAACATTCCCTCCTCTCATTCTCCCCTTTTCCCAGCCTGGACAGCAAGAGGCCAGACCGCGTTCATTGTACCAGGGCTTCTCAAAACATTTTGTGTGTGTGTGGCATCACTGCCCTGGTGGGAGTAGGAAGCCCAGCCTTGCTCCTGGAGAACTGCTGCTGGATTTGAACCGTCAACCCTGTGGGCTGCAGTGCGCCACCATGGCTCAACCCTCAAAACATTTTGATTTGTTTTGTTTTGTGTTTTGTGTTCTTGGGGCCATCACTGCCCTCAGGTGGTGGGAGTAGGAGGCCCAGCCTTTGCTCCGTGGAGCTGGAATCGAACCTCCATCCCAGTGGATCACAGTCCCGCGCACAACCACTGCGCCACCGGGGCTCAGCCCCCTCAAAACATTTTAAAGAGATGCAAAAACCAAGAGGAAAGACGCAGAAGCCTCTATGTGAAATGGCCTACACTGGGTAAAAACAAATGCATTGGGGACGCTGATGCTTCATGGGTACAGGATTTCTGGGCCGATGGAGAATTTCTGGAAGTAAACAGTGGTGATTGTGGTGCAGCAGGGAGGACAAATTTAGTGACACCAGATCGGAGGCTCCAAATGGTCGGAAAGGCAAATGGACATGCAAGGGCACGTCAGAAATGGAAGAGAAAGTTGATGGAATACTTCTCTCAATTTTTGGAAACCCCTTGATCTATTATATGTGTGTGTGTATATATATATATATATATATATATATATATACATATATATACATATGTGTGTGTGTATAGACTTCATGCTTCTTTTTTTCCCCAATCCTTTTCATGGGGGCTCATACAACTCTGATCACAATCCATCCATCCAGTCAAGCGCATTTGTACATCTGTTGCCATCATCATTCTCAAATCATTTGCTTTCCTTTTTTTGGTTTTTGGGCATCCCTGCCCTCTGGTGGAAGTGGGAGGCCCAGCCTTGCTCCTGGAGAGCTGCTGCTGGATTTGAACCACCAAGCCAGTGGGCCGCAGTCCCGCGCTCAACCACTGCGCCACCGGGGCTCAGCCCAAATCATTTGCTTTCTACTTGAGCCCTTGCTCTCAGCTCCTCATCTTTCCCTCTCCCTCCTCAACCCCTCCCTCACAAATGCTTGATAATTTAGAAATTACTATTATTTTGTCGTGTTCTACATTGCTTCTTGAACCACTGTAAAAAAGGACATTTCTAAAACGCCTGGAAGATAATGATGCGGCCGCTTGTCTGAAAGTGAAGGGGAGCTGTCACCCCGCTTCTCTCTGGCTTCCCGTGTCTCTTGTGAAGACACCATTGTAAAGTGATGTTTCTGGCAAGATGCAGGTCCCAGAAATATAGCATCATAGAAAGGGATCGCTCCTCTTCACTCGCAACCAGATTTCTGGATGGTCTGGCCACGCTCACGAGGACAAATCATGCGGCCGCTTACTGGGAAACGTTATCCTGCGTGTTCTGCCTGCTTGCACAGCTGACCTCTGGCCGTATCTATGGGAATAACTGTGTGGCTCAGACGCTGCTGTAGGGAAGGAAGCTTGGTGGCACTGTGCGTGAATCACTGGACTGCTGACCACAGGCCACCGGCTGCTCTGTAACAGAAAGGAGAGGCTTCCCACCCGAGAGAGATCCACAGGGGCAACCCCCCTCTGTCCTCCAGGGTCAGAAGCCACTCACTGGCAATGAGTGCGTTTGGAGTTTTCAGGACCATGGCTCATCCTGGATTCGGAAACAGGAGTGTGCCAAAGAACAGTTTGGGAAATGCAGGTCTAGACTCTGTTGTTGTTGCTGCTGTTGTTGTTGTTGTGCTGGACCTGGGCCTAAGACTACTATTACAGCTGTGGCTTCAGTCTGCCTAGACCCTCACACCGGCTTCAGTCTGCCTAGACCTTCACACCTGGCTTCAGTCTGCCTAGACCCTCACACCTGGCTTTCAGTTCTGACATTTCCAGGCAGGCATTTCCTCCTTGTGGGGGCGGTCCTGGTCATGAGAGCACCTCTGTCCTCCATCCACACGTGGTCTACCACCTTCAGACCCCCCCACCACCACCACCACCCCTAGGCTGAGACAATGCCAGGCTATCTCTGGGGCGGGAGGGTAAGGAGCTAGTTCCCAATGAAGACCCTTTGCTCTAAAATTTAAAGCCAACCATGAACAGCTTTGTCCACGGAGAGCTTATGAAAGGGACCTTGAACCGGATTTAGCAACCCTAGTCTTGAGACACAATCAAAAGACAACGGGTGGGGGAAGAGACAATGGGTACTAATTGCCTGCGGCGTAATCAAGGAAACCGACAAGGGTTTCCTTCTGCCCCACGCTTGCGATGTGCGGGAATGAAGTCTAAGAAACCTGAACCCAGGCTAGCCACTGTTTGACCCAGCAATTCTACTACTTCAACAACTCGCCATGATGCCGACTGAACAAGTGACGAAACCGAAAGCACACAGACGCCTGACCTGTCATTTTCTGCAAATAATGAACACTTGGTAGCCACGTGAGCTAAGTACAGGCTATTCGAGTCGAAATCCATGGCTCATTCATCAGTAGGAGATGTTGTAACCCTCCATAATGACGGCTACAAAGAAATATTAGCGATTTTGAAAATGCTTCCTATCATCCTGTTACGTACACAAAGGCGGATCCAAATTCAGCTACAAAGTGCAATCTCAAAAAATGAAACAAAACAAATAACTTTTGTGGTTCAATTGTACGGAAGGAGCTGTACTCAAATACTGACTGTCTCTGTGTTAGTCCAGGTAGACTAGAGAAACAAATTCAGAAACACGCATATAATATAAGGGAAAGGTTTATATACAAGAGGAATGGAACATTGAGAAAGCTTCCCAACCCAGTCCAGTCCAAGGTCATAAATCTAACATTAGCCCATACGTTCTATAAATCCTCCCTCTGACTCACGAAGCACGTGCAATCGACGCCATCCTGATGCGGGCAGGGGTCTCCCCAGGGCTCCTCGCTTCCAGGGCTCCGGGTCCATCAACAGCATCCAGTGGTGGCAGAGGCAACTCAGCGCTGACAGGGCTCTCCATGTGGCATCTCCAGCTTCAGAGGTCTGGTTCCATCAGGGTAAGGCCGTGTGGCTCCTCCAGTACCTCAGACGCTGTCACCTTGTCTTGTCAGTGGTTGGTCGTCTCAGAGACTGACTCCCAGAGACTGAGAGTCAAGTCTCTCTTCTCCAATTGGGAAATACCGCGAGATTTCCCAGAATCCTCAGGTGAAAGCCATGCCCACACAGAGGCCTCATCAACTACTCATTGGCTATTTCCAGATTAACAGACTAGATTCCACCCCTACATCCTAATCATGAAATTGACATCACAAATACATGACTGCCACAGTCTCTATACTGAGACACATCATGGGCTTCACCTTGCTGGGAATCAAAGTCGACAACCTTGAGTTTGTGTTTTTAATCTCTATTGTTGTTTTCGTTATTGTCAGTTGGGTGTTTGTAGTGTTTCACTTCGCCAGGAATCCCACCTCTTTTCATTGTAAAGTCAGAGAGTGGGGAAGCAGTCAAGGTCAACACTCGGGGAGATAAGTTGAAGGCTGGCTTGGACAGGGTTCAAATCCTAAGACCACATCCCTATTAGCAGTGTGTCTCAAAACTCAAATTCATTGTGATCCAGTCAATTCTGACTCAGAGTGGTCCTACGAGACAGAGTGGAATTGCTGCCTTGTGGCTTTGGGGACCCCTGTGGGTTTCCTCGTGGGGGCAGAAAGCCTCCTCTCTCTCCTTGAGCAGCTGGTGGCTTTGAACCGCTGATCTTGAGAGATTAGCAGCCCCACTCATAACCCACCATGCCACAAGGTCTCCTGCCTTGACAGCTTTCTTTCTGTGTAAAGCACAAACCATAAAAGGCTTCCCTCTCAGCCTCTCTGTAAGGGATCAAAGTGGCAAGAGCAAGCCAACAGATTCGAAAAGAGACAATCAGGACCAGTGAGTTCACGCTATGGCCAGCATCATATGACATGCGTAATTGTCTTTATGAATTGTATGGCCAGAATTATATGACGTACATAATCATCTTTCAAATGAGTGAAATCGCTTTCAGTGGAGGAGGAATCACTAGGAGAGGAGGGTGCAGAAAGTGACACCATCTGGCAAATGTTTCTCTCTCTCTCTCTCTCTCTCTCTCTCTCTCTCTCTTTCTTTTTCCCCCCTCCCCCCATCGAGTAGATTCTTACTCAAACAGATCCTATAGTTTTTGGAAACCTGCCCCCCCCTTTTTTTCTTTTTACCTGTAACTCTTTTCTGGAGTGGAAAGTCCCATCCTCCACCTCCCCCCACTTCAGATCTGCTGGTGGCTTTGAACAGGGGACCTTGCAGTTAACAGCCCAAAGTGAACCCACTACGCCACCTGGGATCCTCAGAGTTGCTGAATTGTACACAGAGCAACCATTGACTGTGTCTGCTCTCAAGACGACAACAAAATTAAGTAACTAACGTCTCCTAAGTAAAGAGACCGGAAGAATCAGCCCCTTTAGAAAATACCCACCCCTTCCCCAAGGCGGGGGGGGGGGGGGGGGGAGGGGGATTGTTTTGTTTTGTTTTTGTTTTTTTAGCATCATCATGAATTTTCACAGAGGCATTTTCTTTTTCTCATCCTTTTGGGCTTGCTTTCATGTAAAGGATCGTCAGTCCTTTTGTCTCCCATGATACTGTCCCCTCTCTCCTGAGATCATGAAGACGGTACTTCCTCCTGCCCCGCTTACCAATCTCACCTGGAAAGTTTTTTTAACTGGGGCTCATGGCAGATGCAGTTAGGTTAGAATATAGCTCCTTATTATTTGATCTCCCTGTTGACCCATTTTAAAGCTGCTCTTATTTTAAATATTTTCTGTTTTCCTTTCAGTTGAGTTTTTCCCCTTCTGTTTTGCTTTGTTATTGTTGGTCTTTGGGGGGGGGGGGTTGGGGGGGACGTGCATATTTTTCTATGAAACCCTAGAGACAGTCGCTGCATTAATAGGTTCTTGGAGGTCTGACAGGGGAGGTTGGGGAAATGGAGGACTCATAGCCATGAGCACAAGGAGGAAGAACACGTACTAGCATTGACCGTGATAAGGGTTGCACACCTCATCTTCATAGGCTCGAACTATTGACTCGTATGATATGTGGATTATGTCAATAAAACCGCTTTAAAAGCCTTAATAAATGCTCTCCTTAAATTAAAAAAAAGAAAGTGTTTTTTAATTTGGCATCCCTTCGGTGCCCTGAAGGAGGTGGCTGTCGGTCATGGGTGGGCGCCGTGCTGCTAGCTGCAAGGTGGGCAGTGGGGACCACCAGCCTCGTCCTGTAGGGTCCCAGTAGCCAGCGGAATGGGCTCCATGGCAGTGAGTCATGGTGACCTGTGTTTCCACTGTTGTCAGGCAATGAACTCTGAAAATCTGAGCCCCCCTGAGCCTGGGGTCTGCCTCTTGAAAGAGCTGTAGCAGTTGCTCTGCAGAAGGGGGACCCCCTGGCTTTATCTGGCCGGCTCCCTCTGACCAAGAGGTCGGGACCCTCACGGCACTTTGCTGAGCTGACGCCTGGGTCTGCTCTCTATGTATTTACCCAGAATCCGACAGCAGCTGATTACTTCCCCAAAGTTGGCCTAGAAATGCAGCAGCTGGGTCTCCGCCTGTGGTTGAGGAGCCCGGCTCCCAGTTAAGCCAACCCGAGTCTTAGCTCAGACTGCCCTCCTGTGGCCAGACGCTGCATGGCCCCGGCCGGGGACAGAACCCTGCCCACTGTTCCACCAGGTCGGGCAGTCCCTCTCACAGGCTGGTCTTTGAGACGGTCCAGGTCAGCCCCTACCTGAGCTCTGCGTGTTCGTTCCTCCCGTGTCCCAGAGAGTCGATTGCATGGTTGATTAGAGGCTGCCCCAGGAGGGGGTGTAAATCTAGACCCCAGGGCTGGGATCCCCTCCCCAGACCTGTCCCCTAATCCGTAGAATACGTGTCATGAGATTGAGACCAAATAAATGAATGCATGAAGTAAAAAAAAAAAAAAAAGAAAAGAAAAAAGTACAAGGAAGGGCTTGTGCTGAAGCTGTAGTCAACGTGCACGATGATCTGATTCTCCATTAAATGATATGGTCAGAATGATAGTCCGTGCATCATCATCCTTCAAATGGGCGCAAAGATAATTAATGAGGTGCAACAGGCATGTACATATGTAAATATATCTATATGATGATAATGGGGAATTAGATCTATGTGCATATACTTATAAGTTTAGTATTAACATAGCAGATAGCAGATGGACATTGGGCCTCCACTCAAATATTCCCTTTGTTCTACCAGTTTGTTCTATTAAACTGGTATTCCAGGGCTGAGCACCGGTGGCGTAGTGGTTGAGTGCAGGACTGCGACCCATGGGCTTGGCGGTTGAAATCCAGCGGTGGCTCTCAGGAGCAGTACTGGGTGGCACCCACGACCACCAGAAGGCAGTGATGCCACCCCCCCCAAAAAAATAAAATAAAATAAAATAACTGGTATGCCATGTTGTTCACTTTCCCAACACGATCACTGAAGACAAAGTAGCTGCATAAGCAAATGTGGTAAAGAAAGCTGATGGTGACCGGCTATCAAAAGATAGTATCTGAGGTCTTAAAGGTTTAAAGGTAAACAAGCAGGCATCTAGCTCAGAAGCAACAGAGCCCACATGGAAGAAGGACTCCAGTCTGAGTGACCACAAGGGCTCAAAAGATCAGGTATCAGGCATCAAAGAACAAAAATCACATCCTGGAGAATGAGGGGGAGTGCAGAATGGAGACCCCAACTTCATCTGTAGGTGACTTGACATCCTCCCCCCAATTCCAACTCACTATGATGATCCCAGTTCTACCTTACAAATCCAGTTGGACCAGAGGATGTACATTGGTACAGATAGGAACTGGAAACACAGGGAATCCAGGACAGATGATCCAATCCCTTCAGGACCAGTGGTCAGAGTGGTGATACCTCAAGGGTGGAGGGAAGGTGCGGTAGACAAGAGGAACACCTTACAATACTCTACATATAGCCTCCTCCCTGGGTGACAGACAGCAGAAAAGTGGGTAAAGAGTAAAATGACCAGATTTTAACATTGGTAAAGCAGGACACCATTGTCGGGGGGTAGAGAGGGTATATTCCCTTCCTCTTTTCCTGCCGTTCCCTAGCTTGTCGTGCATTCTTTCCAAAAATCAGGACTTTTTTAAAACACCATGGGATGCAGGAAAAAATATTTTTAAAATCGGGACTTTCCGTCAAAAGTAGGACGTCTGGTCACTGTAGTAAAGGGAGATACGAAAGGCTCAAGTAGAAAATATTTGGAAATGAATGTGGCGACATGTGTGCGGGTGTGCTTGATACAAATGATGTATTGAATGTTATAAGAGCTGTAAGAGCCCCCCAATAAAATCATTGGGATAAAAAAGATATGACAAAATATTTTCATGAGGGAGGGGGAAACTGAGGAGTTGATACCAAGGGCTCAAGTGGAAAGCAAAAGTTTTGAGGAGGATGATGGCAACAACAAATAAATGTACAAATGTGCTTGACCCAATGGTGTAAGGGTTGTGATAAAAGTTGTACAAGCCCCTAATAAAATGATTAAAGAAACTTTTTTAAAAAGAAAGAAAGAAATGCTGCAAAAAAAAAAAAGCCCCGGTGGCGTAGTGGTTGTGCATGGGACTGCGGCCTACTGCGTTGGAGGTTCAAATCCAGCAGTAAGGCTGGGCCTCCAACTCCCACCACCAGAGGGCAGTGAGGCCCCAAAAAACAAAAACAAAACAAAACAATACAGTTCCAACCATGTGAAATGGGACATCTCACGTGTGCAATGGCCAATGGCTTTCCTTTGCCAAATGACCTTCGGTTCCTACGGCATCGCTGGTTTGGAGTGAGGAGGCAGCTGTGTGCCACCTGCACGCCCCCGACCCGTCTCGGGAAGTGGCTTAGTCCAGGGCCGACAGCAGGGAAGGGTCGACAGTGAAGGCGACTGCGTAACCTGAGGGCGGGCGCCCTCTGTGGAGATGGTGCTGGAGACGGTTCCACTGCTTCAGCCTTGGTGCTAAGCAGGTACTGAGAGTGGTCCTGACCGCATCACAGGTCAGCCTGGCATCAACCCAGCCCGAGCGCGGGGACAACTGGGTGGCTGATGCGCTCCTGAAAGTCTTGGAGCTCAGCCACTCCAGGGGTTGCTTGTAGCAATGGGGGGAGGGAGGGGGGAGAGAGAGGTGTGGATGGAAAGAGGATGTGCCCCTCCCTTCCTGCAAGCTGACTGGTGTGTCGCTAATATTAAGGATCCAAAAAGACAAAATTTTAAGGAAAGAGTTCATTTTAACAAGTTAATTCTGACATATGGCGGCCAAGAGTTGCTGTGGCCTCCGACCCCTTGACTGGACTCACAGTGGCCATAGGAGACTGAAGGCCCCTGCCCCTGAGGGGTTGTCTGGGCAGGAGGGTTTTTGTTGTTGTTGTTTTGTTTTGTTTTAGTCTGGAGTTTTCATGGAGGTGAAAGGCCCCATCTTTCTCCTGGGTAGATTCGAACTTTCAGCCTTTTACCAAGTAGCTGAGCCCTGACCTGTTGCACCTCCAGCTCCTGTCCAAGACTTCCAGAAATCTGTTTTCTGATTCACCACCCCGACCTGACCTGCTCCCCTGACAAAAATCGAGGGGCAGTAAACAAAAAGTTTCAACCCCAAAAATCCCAGCCTTCCTATTGGTCCCTGGTGTGGTCTGCCTGCTTCTGGTCAATGAAACTGGGCCTGGGAATTCCCCAACTCATGCCCCACTTCACTGGCACCTCCCATTGGTCAACTGAGTCCTTCACCAGCTCATCAGCCCCCATCCCTGCCCCTGGCAGGTCTCTGGGCAGACTGCTGTCTGTCTGCTC
>PVJH01042210.1:0-14455 GCA_004026705.1 Nesogale talazaci
GTAGCCAGGCACCATCTAGTTCTTCTGGTCTCAGAGTCCTGGAGACTGAAGTTTACTTGGTCTAGTCATCCTTCAGACTAAGAATTTTCACACATCTTTTGATCATCTCCAGCCTTCTTTGTTCAGGATGGAGAGAGATCAATAATTGCATCTTGATGATCACTCACAAGTTGCTAAGACTCCAGTCATTAGTCACCAGAGTAGGACGTTAGAGCACTATTTTGTGGACTGCATCTTGGCAATTGATCTTGACATCACCTGAGACTCTGGGCTTGAGCTCCCTGACCCAGCAACTCATTTCCTCAAAGTGTTTGGTTAGGGCTCAGAAGGCTTCATAACTTTGCCCTTATCTGTTCTCACAGGGCTTATCATTTTACTGTGGAAAATAGGGCGCAAGTTATTAAGGAGGAATTTCGTGGGAAGTCTCTCTCCTCCTTTCCCTCTCCCACTACTCATCCACAGTTCCCAAAGTGGGCTCCATTTGGTCTGTATGAGCCAAGAACCTTGCTCCAGACAGCAGCCCCTGGAGCTGCAAATCGTGGCTATGCACTTTGAGACAATTGTTTACTTCTCTGAATCTGCAGATAGAGGAAATAAGGTGATGTCTATCCATTCACTAGGGAAATACTTTCTGGGCACCTGTTAGGCTGCAAACCTTGACTAGGGGCTAAGCGGCAGGGAGCTAAAAGGTCAGTCTCTATCCTCACAAGGCGAAGGCCCCTGGAAGGGTCAGACATGAGCCAAACAATCCATAAATCTCCAACTGCAAAATGAGATGTCCACATTAGAAAACTGTGGTCAAATGATGAGCATGATGATACCAGGAGGGTGGAGGGAAGGTGGGGTGGAGAGGGGGAACTGATTATAAGGATCTACATACAGCCTCCTCCCTGGGGTACAACAACAGGGAAGTGGATGAAAGGAGACATCGGACAGTGTACGATATGACAAATAATAATAATTTATAAGGTATCAAGGGTTCATGAGGGAGGGGGGGAAATGGGAAGCTGATACCAAGCTTAAGTAGAAAATAAATGTTTCGAGAATGATGATGGCAACAAATGTACAAATGTGTTTGACATACAATGCATCGGTATATGGATTGTGATAAGAGTTGTATGAGCCCCCAGTAAAATGAATTCTTTTTTAAAAAAGGAAGAAAATTGTGGTCAGTGTATAACCCCCACTCAATGGGATCGAACGACAGAATTACATGTGAATAGATACAGTGGAGCATATAAGCTGTAGCCCCCAAAAAGCTATTATAGGGAAAAATAATAGAAATAATAAAGGTTGGGGGGAAGGGCTAGGGGGAGAGGGAGAGAATAAAGGGGAGCCGATATCAAGGAGTTCAAGAAGAAATAAAAAGTTTTTAAACTGATTGTGGTAGCAATTGTAGAATACTGCTTGAAGGGCTTGAATGACGGATGGGTAGGATATCTGTAAGAGTTCCCAATAAAGTGATTTTTTTTAAAAAAGAAAGAAAGCTGTGATGAGACAGGTGTTTCTTCTCCGACGGGGAAACCGGTGATTGGCACGCCTGAGGAGTCTGCCCTGATTTTCGGGGACCCCTTTGCTGCCGGTCCCTACTCGTAGGACATAGCTTCGTTTCCCTGCTCTGACCGGTTTCCACTTCACACACGGTTCGAGTTCCACAGGAATGATTGCACTCTGTGACAGAAGCACCCTTTGTTCAAACGAAGTCTTCCACAGCACCCGGACAAGGAAAGGAGACTGCGGGGGGGGATGGCTCAGCGGTCTCCAGGGAGACTCTCCGGGCCATCAGGAGCCCCTGCTCTTGTGAGTAAGAAGAGAAAAGGCCCAGGCAGATGGCCTCCTGGAGTCGGGGTCCCATGCAGGCCTGAGACAGAGAGAGAGAGAGAGAGAGAGAGAGAGAGAGATCCACCCCCTCCTGGTTCATTGGTTCATCCCTCCCTCTCTCCGGGAGCAGAGGGGGCCCCCTTGGAAAGGGGGTGGGGCAGTGGGGACAAAGAGCAGGCTCAGCGCCCAGGCCCCTGCGCATCTCAGCAGAGGGCCCAGTGGCCCAGAAGCTCTGTCCATCCGGCCCGTGACACACCATGGTGGGAGGGCTCGGGTCACGAAGAAAGGGAGGAACGTTGCATCTGGGCCTGCTCGGGCTGGAAGCCGGCTTATTTCAACGGCCTGATTATCTGATGGAGCGCTTCCTTCATCAGCGTTAATATCCATGTAGCGAAACAATGAAAGGGTTTCCTATCAGTTCCAAATAGGACATGAAAACTCTGCACGCTAAGAGTAGAGGATGCTAGAATAGGGCAATGGGAAATGGCTGAGTCACCAGAGGGCCTCTTTGATTCCAATGGCCCCGTAGTCAAAAAGGAAGGAGAGGGAGAGAGAGAGACAGAGAGAGAGAGAAGTCCATTACTGATCCCAGGAAGGCCAGGAAAGCCCGGCCCTTCGCAGGGAAGAAGCCAGCTGCGGGACACTAGCCTAAGAAAGGAAGCACACATCTCCATCAGCCGGGGGGTCCCTGGGTGCCCCACACCACATGGCCTCGTGCCCACCGCCAGGCTCTGAGTGAGGATGCCCTGGCCCTATCTGCCTCTTGGGAGGCCAGCCATGGACAGTTTCCACAGCCGAAACCAGCGCCGAGCCCCTCAGCAAACCGTCAGTTCCTGGGGTCCAGCTAGATGTGGAACATCACATGCTAACCGCTACAGACTTAAAAGACAGCATGAGAACACGCCCCTGACAGGGGAGAGTCACAACCGGTGTTCCAGACGCAAATTGTCAGGGTGAGGTCAAACCTACTGCCTTCTGAGGTCTGCCTGAGTCAGGGCTTGATTGCAATGAACAAGTTTCTTAAGTGCCCTTAACGGGCCGGCCCGGCGTCCGCTCATCTGAGACCAGTAGATGTGCCAGCCCAGACTCCTGGCCGGTCCACACAGGCGGTAGCCACATTCACGTGCTGACCGGCTCAGTGATGAGGTCTCCCAAACCACCTGCTCTGGGATGCAAAAGGGTCCTTCCCCAGGTGTCCCCCCAAACAGATGCCGCCCCTAGGACGCTGCTGGCCGCACATGGTAAACGATTGTCCACCTGGAGGTCCACGCAGGCTGCTTCGAGGTGATTCTCCCTGAGGGTTCCAACCCTCCAGAGCAATCAGACTGTACTGTCTGTCCCACCCGAAGTAGGGTCCACTCCCTTCTGATAAGGATCGTGATTGTCTCCCTGAAGGAGAGGCCAGGTCAAGCCCACTCAAGGAAGACCAAGGTTTGTCTGCCATCTTGAATCTAGGGTCCACCCACCTGATCACATGTGTACCCCCAGTGATTCCCCTTCTTTTACATGCACACCCCTAGCTCATCCCCTTCCTGTGATGTATATGCCTATAGCACAACCCCTTCCTGTCATGTATGTGGTTACCTGGAATCAGGGGGCTTGCCCTCCCCTGAGTATACCTAAGCCTTGCCTAGAAATACATTCCCTCTCTCCTTCTCTTGTCCTCGAACCTCCACGTGGACTCCCAAAGGGGGCTGAGGTGAGCATGCCGCCATAACATGTGTCTGACTTCTTTACTTCATCTCTCCTGTCTTCTATGACTTAACGATAACCTTCATATAGTATCACCGTATGATTGCACCCATGGACACCGTGATAGCATGAGGGGCTGCTTTACTCTAACAAACTGCCATCAAATCCAGTTTGACCGACCCCGGAGAGAATTCACAATGGGGAGGGGGGGACATTTGGGAGAAAGAAATCGCCAGGCCTTTCTTCCATGCTGTTGCTGGCTGGCCCATCACAGTAGCAATCAACCATGGTCACCATTTGTACGACCAGGGAACGCTCATGAAAAGCTGGTTGGTGATAGGCTCCCCTGCACTGTAGAAGCTTTATGAATATGCATGAGGAGACAGTGAACCCAAGTCAGCTTATAGATATGTATGGTCCGGGATCTCCTTGCCCAAGAAACTAGCAGCTCAGGGAAGATGCCCGAGCCCCTCCAAGTCCAGAACAATGGCGAGTCACCGAGCCCAGTGCAGGTGTGTGTGCGTGTTGGAGACGGCTTCCTGCAGCCTCTGAGGTCAGAGGACAGGGCCCAGAGGGCTGGCTGCATTTATTGTCCATTGTCCCAGACTGGAACAGGAAGCACTTTCTGTTCCCAATTGCTCGGGTGGATTAATTTACTGGGGTGGGGGAGGGGAGTCGCCCACCAGCACCTGTTTTCCCCTCCAGGGGGCAGCTTCCGTTTGGGGGGAGCTTCTCAGGAGGGCTCTCCCTGAGGCAGAGTCCCCCCAGTGCCGTCTGCTAGGCTTCCCTGGGGCGCTGGGCTCCAGCGGCTCTTCCTGCTGGGCTGAGTCAGTTCTGCGCTGCCCGGCTGGGTGCACGTCGCCCTGGGCCAGCGGGGCACAAGACAATGAAGCAGCGGTGGCGGCATCTGCCCTCTGGGTCGGGGCCCACGCTCCGTAGCAGGGTGAGGGTTAGGTGGCCTGTATGTGTGCCTTTTGCCTCCATCAGCCGGATGCCATGGGTCTCACTGTCCAGATGAAGACCCGGAGGTCAGTGACGCAATCAGCAAAAGGGGTTGGTGTCCAAACTGGGGATGCGGGCAGTCTCAGAGGTCACAATCTCAAATGAGACAGGGGCCGAGAAAGGCCAGTGAGTGAGTGGTGGTGACGGAGTGGGCAGCAATCGGGAACAGAGGGTCTTGAGGAGAACTGGGGGTTCCATGCGCCATCTTCGGGGAGACAGTCACTGCTCGACTCCAGGCTGGTGCAAGGACCTTGCACGTTGTGGCTCGATTTTTCCAGTAGTCACTTCTACCAGCGACAGCCGAACCCTGGGCACGTCGATGCCTTCTGCTTTCCTGCGGACTGTGGGGACACATGCTCGCACCCCAGGAATGTATTTCTGATCTTCACATCCCCCTTTGTAGCACTCACTGAATCCCTCGTGGACAGGGGAGATGATGAAGATTCAATGGGCAAATTGGCACCAGGCACCAGCTAACCCCAATTGGCTCATTCCGTCCCCTCCATCAGACTCCTGTTCCTGTCCATCAGCCCAGAGAAAGAATTCCTCAGCCCGCGTTCCCAGGACTCCTTGTTTTTCCCACGATGGCACTGAGACAACAGGTACTAAGACCTTCGGCAGGCGGAGGTTGTTGGCCAACCAGTCTCTGTTGAGTACAGGAGTTCTGCCCAACCCTGACCCAGGAAGCCCACCACACCCCGGGGCCCAAGAGCTGAGGAGAGCCAATGAATGCTGCTGCCACCACCACCACCCAGGGGTATCAACGTGGAACCCCGGGCCACAGGATTTCAGTGGCTGCGTTCTTGAGGAAATCACTGGACCCATTTTCTGAGGTGGCTTTGGATGAACTTGAACATCCAACTGTTAACTGCTTCCCCCAGTCACTGCTCTCGGGGACATAGACTTGGGCTAACGTTCTCTATTTCACTCTCAGTGTGGTGCTACCACCTGGTCCCAACAAGCGTTACCCCAGACTGCGGTGACCCAAGATGGCTCCAGGCTTCCTCTGCACCCAGGCCCATGCCAGCCTGCCCGTGCCTGCCACCCTGTCCCTTTGCAGGCTGGGGCTGGCTAGATTGGGCGGCCTTCCCTACCGGAGGCGAGGCAAACACCTAATCGGTCTGGCCCCGGGTCCAGGCCTGCCTGCCGTCCCCCTGAGTGACAGGGCTGCCCTTTGTGGAGGGGGAGATTAGAGGCGGGCTGGGGGCTGCGCAGCCCTCGCCCGGATGACAGGAGATGTCAGCCTGGCACGGCACAGGGCCCAGGAGCCGAGGAGAGCCCTGACAGGCCTGGAGGGGATCCAAGGGGGGTCACACTCCTCTCACACAAAGGCCGGGCCTGTCTTCACACCTGAAGGGGGAGGTGGGGGGCGGCGGGGGAATGAATAATGTTCTCTGAAAGAAGCATGTCACCGCAAGATAGCTCAGCCAGACACTTCAAATAAAGGCAAGCGGCAGCAGTGACAGGGGACATTCTTTGCCACCGACGTGCTGCCGGGCCTCGGCGCTGAGATGTGGGGCAAGAACGACACTCTGAACCCTTCATAGCTATTTTTATTTTTTAAAAAGAGAGGGAGAGAGGAGAATTGAAAGAGAATGGGGGGGGGGAAATCCCACCACGAAAGCAGGGATGAACCTCAAGGCCCAGCAATGCGTTCCAACTCCTTTAATGCTGCCTTTGTTGCAAAAAGGGGTGCTGCCTGGGCACACTGGGGGACCCCAGGGGGCAGGTCTGCCCATCCTTCCTGCCCCTGCCCCTGGGGCCATTGGACCCCCACACGTGGCCCTCTCGTAAACACCCTGCCCTAACCTCGTGTGAAAATAGCACCCTCAGCTCTGCCAAGGCTCTCTCCTCCCCATACTGTCTCACTTAGGCATGTGCCCTAATCTTTTTACATCTTTTTCTTGCCTCCCCACCCCCAGAGTCTTCCAGAGGTTCTTCCAGAGTCTTCCAGAGGCTCTGATTGGGCATCAGGCTGCTAGCAATCTAGTGAGGCTGGTAGTTCAAGTCTAGCAGTACCTCCTCAAGAGAAGGATGAGGCTATCTGCTCATGGACAGAGGGACAGTCTCAGGAACTCTGGACAGGCTTACTGTGAGAGGGAGTTACGTCCAGGGCAGAGGGTAAGGTGAAAGGCTGGCATTCCCAAGTGAGGAAAATGGGTCTGTACTCAACAACCAGCATTAAGGCTGGCAGCTCAAACCACCTCAGAATGCACTGGCGTACAGGCCTGACTCTGCTCAGTACCCGCCCCACGCAGTGACCCCTGAAGCTCTGGGTGCTTTAGCAAAGTGTGATGAAGAAAGTAGATGGTGTCTGGCTCTCAGAAAGAATAATGTCTGGGGTCAGAAAGACTCTAAGTAAGATGTCCACTACCTCCAGGGGGAAAGCATGCCAGCCGAGGTGAGCCGAGAACTGTAAGTGATATAAACCGCACCCGAGGGAGGGAACAGTGTCAGAGCCTAAATTCTGGACACCCCGTTTGCAGATTATGGATGAGAGGGAAAGGTCAAACCCTGTTCACAGGGTCCCCCATCCAGATGGAGCCTCTAGCGAGTCCAACTTAAGGGTCAGGAATGGGAAAGGCCTTGGTGTCAGACAGAGTGCATGGTAGGGATGATTACTGCCGGTGTACCGAGGTCAAGGTGTGCTACCCTGCCCTCTGCTCTCCCTCTTCATCCAATGATGAACTGTTCACACTGTTAATAGTTTCTATTTTGCTTATAATTGAGGGTCTTCTCTGTTTCATTCCATCATTACTGGGGGGGGGGGGCGTTGTGTGTGTTTACGTTGTTTTGATTTTGTTTTGCTTTTCCCCTCTGTGTAAAATTCAGGCTAGGTGAGCCTGTAGAGCAGAGGTTCTCAACCTGTGGGTCGCCACCCCTGCGAGGGTCCAATGACCCTTTCACAGAGGTCGCCCAGTTCATAGCAGTAGTAAAATGACAAGGATGAAGCAGCAACGAGAATAATGTCATGGTTGGGGGTCACCACCACATGAGTTGCTGTGTGAAGGGTTGCCGCATGAGGAAAGTTGAGGACCGCTGTTCTGGGAGGTCCAACTAGATTCATCATTTCACAGGCATGTGCTAGTGAGGAGTGGGCAATGGTGAGCTGACCGTAAGAGCAAGGACAAAGAAGTGCTCTGGTACTGAGACTGATGATGGCTGCACAAGGCCTATGAAAGTGATGGGAGCAATGAAATCAGGTGTGCCAGTCATATACTCTGGTGTCAGTTTGATTAAGAATGTACGAGCGGAGTCTAGCCTATCAATCTGGAGATCGCCACCGAGACCTCTGTGTGGGCATGGCTTTCTCTGAGAATTCTGGGAAATCTCGCACTATTTACCCCGTGAAAGTGAGAAACTATCGACTCCGTCACCTGACAAGACACAAAACTCCGTCCCTGAGAGACGCTCTACTGACAAGACAAGACGGCAGCATGCTTGCCGATGGCAGCAAGATGGCAGCATCCTGAGTCCTGGAACCTGGAGGAGCCAAAGGAGAAGCCACATGGGCTTACCCTGATGGAACCAGACCTCTGGAGCTGAAAAGGCCACAGAGAGACTCCTGCCAGTGCTGAGGTGCTTGAGAAGCTACAGAGGGTTGAGTTGAGATGCCAGTGTGGAGATGCTTCTACCACTATAGAAACAAAAGACTGCACCCACTGGCCAGTGATTGTCCTGGCATCATTGCATATGCCTCATGAATCTGAAGAAGACTTTATAGACTGGCATAAGACATATGGGCTAGTATCAGACTTGTGGGCTTGGGCTGGACTGGGTTGGGATGCCTTCTTGATGTTCATTTCTCTTGTATATAAACATGCCCCTTATATATGTGTGTGTGTGTGTGTGTGTGTGTTTATGAATCTGCTTCTCTAGTCTCCCCAGACTAACACATATGATACATACATTGTTTGTTGGGGACAGTGTCAAAATAAATAAACTCATCGGTTTTTAAAAAGAAAAAATTGTAATCCTTTTATTGGGGGCTTACACAGTTCTTATCACAATCCATCCATACATCCATGGTGTCAAGCACATCTTTACATTTGTTGCCATCATCGCTATTTTCAAAACATTTTTAAAAGAAAAAAATTTTATTAAATTTTAATAAAAGATAAAGAAATACAAGCCTGCTCATCTCTTTTGAAAGCCCCATGGAGTAGTTCTGTGTGCACACAGGGGTCACCAAAGAGTTGCAACTGACTGACTACCAGCTCACTAGTGAAAAGAGAGTGCCCTCAATGTCCCTCCGGGGACATTGTGAACTCCCTCGATAAACTATGAGAGAGTCACCTATGGGCATGCTCTGAGACCCCCAAAAGAAGGCAGCCCACTACTGGCACTCACCAATGGAGGTCATGGAACAAAGTGGAAGCACTGCAGGGCAGCATGTAGAATACAGGAAGTGCTCTGGGGGGACTCTCTCCAACCATTGACTGTGGCTGTCTCTTCAGAGTTGGGAATAAGGGCAAGAAAGAGGACAGGGGCTCTTGCCCTCTCACCCTCTCCCTGGGCCACCTCTCCTCCTCCAACTCCTCTCCCTCTCCTCCCTATTCCTTTTCCCCATGTCCTCTCCTTCATACTCACTCTCTCTCTCTCTCCACGTGGACCACCAAGTGGGGCTGAAATGCTGTCACACCAGTGCCAACTCATTGGGAGCCAAGCACTGCCAGGTCTTGGGCCATCCTGAACAATGTTTCTATGATTGAGTCCATTGTGGCAGTCGCTGGGTCAACCCATCTCGTGGAGAGCCTGCCTCTTTTTGGCTGTCCCTCCACATTTCCAAGCGTGATGTCCTTCTCCTCCAGGGACTTATCTCTCCTGACAACGTGCCCAAAAGATGGTACCTTTCCAATGAAAATAATGGCTTCTTCTGAAGTGTATGATTTATGAACTTTATATCCAGAAAACTAGAGGAGGGGGCTGAGCCCCGGTGGCATAGTGGTTGTGCACGGAACTGTGGCCCACTGGGATGGAGGTTCAATTCCAGCTCCACAGGAGCAAAAACTGGGCCTCCTACTCCCACCACCAGAGGGCAGTGATGCCTCCCCCCAAAAAAAAACTAGAGGAGGAAGAGAAGAAGAAGAAGCAGAAGCAGAAGCAGAAGAAGAAGAAGAAGAAGAAGAAGAAGAAGAAGAAGAAGAAGGAGAAGGAGAAGGAGAAGGAGGAGAAGAAGGAGAAGAAGAAGAAGAAACCAAAATTGACCAATGCTTACCATGAATCAAGGAGATAAAGGTTTTCTTAGAGGGCACTGGGTTTATGTTAATAGTGGTGGAATATAAGAAAAAGGATAACAACAAAGGTTACATAGCACAAAAAGTATCATCATTGGCACTGAACTACACATGCAGAAGTTGTAGAATTGGAGAACGCTTTGTTGTGTATAATTTTTTCCAGAACAATTAAATCACGTACTAATAACAATGAGTGCGAAGAAGAAAGAAATGTCCTCACATTGGTTATGGTGATGATTGTGCGACTCTCTTTTTAATTAATAGATCATTTTCTTGGGGGCTCTTTCAACATTTTATTCATCGTTTGTATCAAACATATTTTGTACAACTCCTTTTGATGTAATTGAACTATTGAACTATATGATATGTGGGTGAAGTGCCAATAAAACTGTTGAGACAATTTAAAAATAAAGCAGTAGCTTCCCCCCCACCCCCCCCCCACCCCTGCCGCCGCCAAAAGAAAGAAAGAGGACAGAGGAGTTCTCACTTTTTATTAGATATCCTTGGGCACTTTTTCCCCACAATGAGCATTATATTCCTTTTGCAATTAAGAAATATATATTCCATCTCTGTGGTTTGTCCAAAGCTGACCACCCTCCCACGCTGGGGTCCCAGGTTGGCCTCTGGTCAATTGAGAAAGAAGAGGGGTGTGGCAAGAGTTCAAAAAAGGAAGACAGGTAAGCAGGCTGTCCACTGTCCCATCTTACAAGACCACCAAAGGCTTTGCCTTAAATGGCCCAGATGTCAAGTGAGGGGCCTCCAAAAGTTAGTGGAAAAGTAGAATTAAAAGATCATGGGGGGCTGAGCCCCGGTGGCGTAGTGGTTGTGCGTGGGACTGCGGCCCACTGGGACGGAGGTTCGGTTCCAGCAGGGGGACTGGGCCTCCTACTCCCACCACCGGAGAGCAGTGATGCCCAAAAAACTAAAAAAACAAAACAAACAAACAAAAAAAAAAGATCATGGGATTTTTCCAAAAAAAATTTTAACCATTTTACTGGGGGCTGTTACAGCTCTTATGACATTCGATACATTAATTGTATAGATCACATTTGTACATAGTTGCCATCACAACTTCCAAAACATTTTCTACTTAAGCCCGAGGTACTAGCTCCTCTTTTTCCACCCTCATGACTCCTTGCTCAATTATCTATTGTTATTATTATTTTGTACTTACACTGCATATTGTCTCCCTTCACCACATTTCTGTTGTCCGTCCCCTTCCAGGTGTGTGTGTGTGTGTGTGTAGTGTGTGTGCTATATATCCAACCTTACACAAACTTTATGAAGCCCCTTCATACATGCTTATATCTCATTGACATGAATTGCCATTATATTTCATTATATCAATGGTCACTCTAGCTGCAAAGGAGGCTGGGAAAGTGAGGTTAACGTGGCGATGGCAACCCCAGGCTTCCTCTAACACAGAGAGCCATTGCCCATGTACTTTTCCTCTTGCTTCAAGTCCGCCATGACTTTTTTCTCTTGAAACAAGGAAAATATCACCAAAAGCCAAGGTCACGGTTAACCGTTCACCCTCCTTACAGCAACTTCCTCCAATTACACCCCAGGAATAGGTTTGGCCATGGAACTGATTGCAAATATGAGGGGTGTAATCGCTATGAGTATTTATGTTTGTTTTGTTATACACATACAAATGTGCGCCTATATAGAAAACAGCTTTGTTCTCTTTCCTCCCCAATTCCATTATCTATGATAAAAAAGAAACTATAAATGAGGACTGTGCATTTTCAGTTGTAGGCATGCTGGTGGCATCATGTCGGGGCAAGCATGACTTTATTTAGAGATGGTGTAGGACTTAAGGTGCCGGGTTGACCCACGTGGACCATGCTGGCGAAGGCAATACGTCCGCGTGACCAGGCCATGCTTCTCGGTGGCAAATATTAGGTAATCATTTCCATTTTGTGATCCGACTTGAGGAGCCCTTAAGTGGAATGGAGAATTTCCTTCAGGTTGTGGCCTATATTCAAAATATTTGGAGGCGTTCTGGCCAAGCTCACTCTTTCTCAACCCGGCACCTAACTCATCAGCTGCTGACCTCCGGCCTATGGCACGTGAGTCATATGACCTCCGACTGGGGGTTCATCAGACCCTGCAATCAGGAAAAACTGATGGCCTGAGGCCTGACCCATATAGTTGGACCTTGCCAGTCGTCTCTACAACTGTGTGAGACATTTCCTTTAAACAAACATATACCTGGGTTTTGCTCATATTGATAAAAACTCTGACCAAACCAGTAGTCTTCAGGTCAATTACAACTCATAAAGTCAATTCTGTACCCCCTACCATATTCAGTGGCCAATTGTTCAAAAGTAGACTGCCAGGCCTTTCCTCCAGGGCACCTCTATGGACTCAAGCGCTCAGTCTTTCAGGTGGCAGCTGAATTCATTCCCCATGAACGATTTTCACCACCCATTGACTCCCGCCAAGCAGTAACACCCGGCCCATAAGCGTAATTTCGCATCCAGAGAGAACCCATCAGCAGAACGACTCCCTTTTCCACGGGCCCCAGCCACCTGCCACGCTGTCTGAGCCAGCCTCCTGTCTTCTCCATGCCTCCCCATCTCCCAGAAAATGTCTCTGCCCTCCCCAAGCAACTGCTGGTGTCCTAGCACAATAACTAAACTCTCTTGTTGCCTTGGCCACTCCTAGGTCTCTTTGGCAAGCTATTTCCTTAACCAAAGAGGTCCCACCTCGAAGAAGAGCGCTGGCCCGTGGAGACGCTGTCTGTCTCCCAGTCTATCTCCAAGACGGGTGGTTCTCACGTAAGCACCTGGAGTGCTGAGCATAAAGCGCCCTCAAACAGGAAATCAAACCAATTTTGCAGGAGAAATAAAATCCCATCGAGGCTAATCTGAAACTGCAGGTACATTTACATACCGCAGAAGACCTCTGGACAAGGTGTCGTGCAGTTTTGATCCGATCATGAGATTTTTTTTTTCCCCCTGGTGGGAACAAAAAGGCATTCTTGTTAGCATTCTCTCCGATGCCTGCTCAGCAGCACAAAAGTAACGGTGGCCAAGTTCACATGCAAAGAGCTCGTGGCTGAGCCCACGGTCAGATAGCGGAGACACTCGGGGCAATTGATAAGGTTGTGATGAGGTTGTGAATGATGGCAATGATCATTAAGGGCCCCAAACCTTAAATAATCCACTTGTAGGGGGGTCAGCTCATCTTCATCAAAGGGGGCTCTCTTTCCTGCCTTACTGATCTGTTCACGACCGTGACACACACAGGATGGTCAGGGGCCAGCAGCGGGTCTGAGATTGGGCTCTGGGGCTCTGGAGGGTCAAGAGTGCCGGCTCACCCAGACACCGTCTTCTCCTCGTCTCACCCTCCACATCCGACCTCCATCGCTCAGACACAGCGATGAGGTGCTGAGGACTTCCTGATCCCCTCTGGCTGTCCATTTCCCTGTGACAGTCCTACCGCGTTAGTATGAGTCAGACACCCCTGACACGCAGCCCTCTGTACTGCTTTCTAATGCTCCAGCAGGGGTCCTCGAACTACGGCCTGTGGGCCACATGTGGCCCGCTGAGGACATTTATCTGGCCCGCCGAATATTTTTGCCGCCGCTGCCTATCCTGCTTAGCTGGCAGTGAATTTGTTCATAGTTTGTTTCTTTAACTATAGTCCGGCTCTCCAACGGTCTGAGGGACCGTTTAAAAAGTTTGAGGATCCCTGCACAGGAACCTTCCTGAGCACAGCACCAAACAGTCGCCTGGGAGCTTTCACAGCAATTCCAATTGAATGACTCTCGGCTGGACAGCTCTCAGAAACTCTCTTTCTACAGAGGCAGGATGGGAAAGTGTCGTGGATCATTCACGGCTACAAGTCCTTTGATTCACTAAATGCAGTGCTCAGGGGGTCTTCGTGATTCTCGCCTCCGCACCTCTTCACAGGGCCCGGGACTACAAAGGAGCGCCACACAGCCGGGCCCTGCACCGTCCCCTCTGGAGGTGGATTGCCTGACATCTGAAACAGAGGGCTCCGCTGAAAGCTTTTCTGCCTCACAGCCGCATGCGATAGTGTCAGGAGGGCATGTGGACCTTGACTGGGGTCTCCCGGTGGGAGTGTAGACTCTTACCCCTGCACCAGCGTGGCCTCGCAAAACCCCTGCTCTCTCCACTGCCCTCCATTTGATTCTGACTCCTCAGGAGCACATCTAGGGCTCCTAAGGCATAAATCTTTCATATTATCATTGTGAATTATTATCGGGGCTTATATAACAGATCATCATTTGAGACTATGGAGCTTGGCAGGAGCGACAGCCTCCCTCCTCCCCCTCCTAGTGGCCAGTGCCCTCACAGAAATAGTCAAGACTTGCCCAGACCATTCTTTATGGCACACAAGACAGAAGGGTTCCCCATGGGTGCTAACTAAGCATGCTTGCGAGTGTCCAAATAGATAAACTGGGCTAATTGAAGGAGACCTTTGTTGCCAGGAATGGCAGGAACTAGTTAGCAAGGCACAGCCTCCGGTCCCTCCTGGGTCAGAAACTGCATCTAAGGAGGTCCTAGGTCATGTCTGCCTACTGATTCTCTGAAGTTCCACCTTAACCAGGAAAAAAGCTGAAAGCAGGAACACCGCATACTCCACATTCTGCCAGGGCAGATGATCAGAGGGCCAGGCAGGACATAAAGGAGGAAGGGAGCATGGGGCCAGTGGAAGGGCACCTGCTATGA